>SNQJ01S0132010.1:25814-37530 GCA_010110895.2 Picea sitchensis | reverse complement strand
ATTATTTGTGGAGAAAGTAGTTATAAGTGGACAAGTGGTTAGAAGTGGGTTAGCCCCAAAAGAAGGAAGTTGGTTGAAGTTGGTTAGATGATAAACCCTCGAAGAAGATACTTGGAGAAGTATAAATAAGAGAGCAAGGATATCTTATGTGTGAATATCTTGAGTATATTGAATATCCATGAGGATGAAAGATTCATTGCAGGTACTCATGAAGGCATCAAAAGTTTCATAATTTTGAGGTTTGACAGCGAAAGTTTCAGAGGTTTAGAAAACCCTAGTTTTATGAGGTGCATGCAGGATGAAAGTGAAAAGGTAGTGTATATACGTGGGATGATAGTAGAATAGGTAGCGTACATACGTGGGATGTACATGAAAATGTGGCATACATTTTAAAAAGGGACATGAAAACTTGAGTGAGAGCTACTGACAGGTTCCTGAAGTCTGAAGCAAGTTCCAGATCATCATTCTATAGGTTCGGATATACTACAAAGGTTTTGGTATGGGTAAATAGTGTCC
Organism: Picea sitchensis; assembly: GCA_010110895.2. NCBI lineage: Eukaryota > Viridiplantae > Streptophyta > Pinopsida > Pinales > Pinaceae > Picea > Picea sitchensis. The sequence goes on along the minus strand of SNQJ01S0132010.1, from coordinate 37,014 downwards.
TTATGTTTAGACTTTCTTATGGTATGGTGAATGCTTGAAGCATTCTTTGTATGGTTGTTGTGATGTTTGGATATGGTAGATGGTGTTTGGTTGGTTGAGTAGTTTAGTTCTATTCTGATTGTGAGATATCCATGATCTATGATTATGTATACATGAGTAGCATGCATAGTTTGTTAGATGGTATAGATATTTTTGTGATTGGTGGTGGTACAGATTGAGCAGTGATAGGAATATTATAGTGATAGGTCACAAGTGGATGTGACAGAGGCAGATAGGGTCTGAAGGGTTTGAAGGATGAAGTTTCAGAAAGCCTAGTTTCTGAAGGTGTATGTAGGATGACAGAAGGAAGGGTGTGTACATATGTGTGATGCAGTATAGAAAGGGAATGTACATATGCATGTTGTACTATTGACATGTTGCATAACTGTTGACAAATTTGGTTCTACGCACAAGAAGGGTGTTTTATTTGAGGATCAAAATTCTCACGTCTCAGATGGTGTTGAGATATGCAAGCTGAGTCTTGCATTGAGAGTTAGTTCTCTTGTGGAGTTTTTTTTCTTTTCAGTTGATGCTGATAAACTCCATGGATTGTAGTCTGTAATGCAAAATAAAATTATGTAATGCAAAATAAAATTATACATATATCTTGTGTGCCTTGTGTTCTTTAAGGTGATTATTTATTGATGATGTTTGTTTTTGAGATATGATTACATACAAACAACTAGTTATAAATGAAAGTAATGAATATTGAGTAAATGGTGATTGCTAACTAAGGTGTTTTGTAAAGAAGTTGTGAAAAGAGCCCTACACTGATTCAACCCCCCCCACACTCAGTGTGGTCAGTGTGTCCAACAAAGCCAAGGTAGTGGTTCTCAATTACACAACTAAGATAAAGGGGGTCTCATCACGAGAAAACCTTCTCATTTCTGTGAGGTATTTGAGAATGACATTGTCGTTATCTGGACATCAAGCCACGAAAGTGGCCTTCCGCTTGTTCCTTAAAACATGAAAGAAATATAAAGATAAAGGAAGAGATAAGAAGAAATAATGACAATAAGATGGGATTGGAAAAAGTACATCGCAAGCGAAGGTGCCACACACCCTCTCCAAAGGCACCCATAAATGAGATAATATGATCCATTGTATTTCATGAAATTCATATAACTATGAATTCTAAATCCCTTTCCACCTAATAATCCATTAGATAACCTTGAAAGGCCATCCTTGGGAGCATCCCCTACTTGAGGGTTTTGTTATACCCAATAGGACTTTTATGACACCCCTCCCATACTTAAACTTGGTCAATTGTATAGGGTCTTTGAGAATTTGTATTATTTGATGAGGTGGTTTTGATGCACATGCTTAGGTTCCTTATTTATTAGTTTTGGTTTACACTTGTCATGATATCTTGACTTGAGATATTTGGAGGGCATACCGTTTTGTTTTGCAGGACCTTGCTTGGTGGCCAGTTTTGGGAGAACAAGTCTAGCTTGGGATTCCTTGGGGAAAAAATCCCATAGGTTGAATGTTCTAGGCCCACATACCATATCAAAAACACATGCCTTTAGAGGCTTACATGGCATCATGGAGGATCTTACCTAGCCCCTATTACCCAAATGACTTGCCTAGGAGAGGCAAAATGTCACTTTTTGAGGCTTGACATCATTATTGAGGGGGTTTGGTGGTGATGGGGTTATTTCACATTGACACTTGGAATTGGGGTTAAAGTGAAAGTTAAATATTATTATTTGGTTCAAGGGGTAAGATAAGGGTTGTTGACCCCTTATCTTATGGTTTACCCTTGCTAAGTGGACAAACTATGCTTTAAGAGTTTTGTATAAATAGAGATCGTGTGAATCTCTTTTCATAACATAACTCTGCCATTTGGAGAAGTACTTGGCTAAAACAAATTCTACCCTTGGGGATTTTACTTATATTTTTCACTTTTTTCATGGTTTACTTTGTTATTTCTGGAAGGAAGTGGTGCGCTACCTCCTATGGAGCATTTCTCTTGTATATTGGTGAATAACTCTTGGTAAAGTGGAAGTTTATCTTGTTGATTCTTTCTCTAGTTGAAGGGTTTCATCTTGTTATTGTCTCTTTTTCTTAGTTGCAAGGTTAAGTAGTTTAATTTCTTGGGGAGTATAAGTTCATACAACCCCACTAATCTCATCAATGTTTTCCTGGAAATGATTTGTTACTTAAGGAATTTCTAGGAGAAGTAAAAGGGCTTATGCCCTTCTATCACTTTCCTAGTTAGCTTTACTTGCCTTGGGGAGTAAGAGGGTTTACACCCCCCAGGGAAGTAGTATATTTAAATCACTCTTTGAATCCATAACCCAATATTCAAGGCACTAATCATTTACTTTTTTTTCATGGGAGAAATAAAATAGTGCATTGGAAAACATGATTTTTTGTCATTTCAACTTTCTACAATTTGGGTTTTGTTCCTTGTGCCTAGAGAACCTCTTAGACACTATGGCATCCCCTCTAAATGGATATTGCTTTATGTTGTTATAAAATTTAATCTTCATCCATTAGGGCTGCAAAAACCCTAACTTTATTTCACTCATAACTTGCTTTTCAACCGTCAGAATCAACTAGGAGTTTTCCACTTTTATCTACTTGGTCTAGCAAAACTTTTGGGTGGGTTCTTTGTAATTTTTGGTGGTTGATTTTACTACTGTAACAACAAGTTTGATATAGCCATAAGGCTGCAAAATATTTCTGCAAACACCTTTTTATTGTAGCCTTCTTTCATTGCTAAATTCTAATTCTATCTTACTTGGGTTGATCTAGATATTTCTAGTTTATCTCTTGCTCTTTCAACTAGACTTTTAGAAATTTGTTTTGCGGAATTCATTATCATTTTTATTTCTGATATATACTATTACTAACTACTACAATTAGGGACATCAATATTAAATTTCTTTTCCATCATATAATTAGGCTTGTATCATTGTTTTCCTTTTGTCTCGGGCAAGTACAATCAATATTTGCAAGGTATACTACTTCTTGGAAACTCTTGGCTACCCTCAAGACCTTACTCAAGCCTTATCCACACATTAAAACGTGACCTATAGGGGAATTCATTCATACATCCCACTTTCCATCTCATTCCCGTCTAGGGTCACCAGGATTCCCCCCTTGAGGTGACCACTTCATGTCTAAAGTGACGGGAACAACTACCTAAGGTGACAATGGGTAGGTTCTCTCTTAGCTGTTGCCATTTGGTGGTTGGGTTGAGATTTTACCAACCTACAACTTGTGTGATAAAATTCTTCATCATTGGTTGTTAAACAGAGAGTCTTTGTCATGCACTATTCCATCTAGTGCATGTCAGAGTCGTACCTCAGTGTGTTCCTTACAATATTTCCGTCTGAGTCCTTCCAGAATTTTTGGCCTTCTTCTACTCCTCATGTTGGATGATGGGGGATGCCTTAATGCCCTCCTTCTAGACGATCTCTTTCTATCGACTTCAACACATCTTGCTCTGGGACAAATATCTAGAGACATTTTTAGTAATTATTGGGCTAAATATATGCACTATTAATTCCCACATTTAATTATCAATCGGGGCTCGTAAGCTTCAAGGTGCAAGCACAGGAAATGCAGGATCATAGCCTAGGCTAACCTAATCTAAAGTCGATAACCAATCTTCAAACCCACACTGCAAGAAATTAACACTAAGGATTCATCATTGGGATGTAGGAATAACTTAGTGCTATAAAGGCTTAGATCACAGTCTTTCATGCATTTTAGGTGATGTTCGTGTGATTAATCGTGAGTAGCTTAATTAAGTTTTTTTTCCTTCAATGATTATTTCTTATAGTGGATCCAAACTTAAATGCAATAAAAGAAACAAGCAAACGGAAATGAATTCAAATGACAAGAAATAAACTAACACCTTGGGAAGAATTCCAATGTGGGAAGGCCATATCTTACGAGTTAGACCTCTAATCTATCCATTGGTGATTGAAGCTATGTGAAATTCAAAATCATTCAATGCTAATCAACATTAAATATTTCCTACTTATTTCAAAACATTTATATTCTATATAAATAGGATCAATCAAATCAGGTGTTGTGGGTGCAAGTGACAAACCAAGTTTAGCAGAAAAGGATATCTAAAAAAAAAAAATCTACAAAATCTAAATCCACACCAAACAACAACTTGTACAAAAACAACACAAACTAAAATCAGAAACCAATGTAGAAACAGAGCTAAGTACAAAGCCAAAATAATTGCAAAAGCAATGCAACTTTACAAGGAAAAATATGAAAAAGAAACTCTAAAAATCTAAGGAAGTTTTTGACTTAGAAATCGTGCTTCAAGTGAAATGTGTTAAGCACATATCCTGCTTATTAGTTTAGTTACCATTCAATACAAAACAAATCTGCAATTTTAAGAGTGTATGATATTCAATTCTAAATGTTTTATGCGCCTCACACAGATTTGTATTCACTGTTGTCCCAAATTTCTTTAGAATGTCAGGGTTATTCATATCCTATGCTATGTTTATCAAATAGTTTATATCAAAAATCTTTAAGAAACAATATGAATCAATGCACTTTGTATTTCTTGTGTTTTTTTGAAATGAACACATCACACTTCGAAAATCATTAATCCTACCCTATCATATGAATTTATAAATGCATACAATCAAAGGGTAAGATCTTTGAGTTTTAGTTTTCAAATCAAATGTAAAGAGCAAAATCAAAATGTAATAAATTGAAATCAAATAATAATCAAATATGTATGAAGATAACCTCAACAAAACTTATTTATGTTGCAAATAAGAATATAAAATGTTGATCTAAAGATTGTCAAAAAAATGTAAATTTAGTATTCTACCTTATCTATAAAACAACACAACACAACACATACCAAAGGATGGGGGCCCTTCCAAAATTGGAATGTGTTGCACAAGAAGTCTACAATACTAAGGACTAATCCACACCATGTATAGGAACAACAACTCTTTTTATTAGCTGAAAACTCCAAGGAATTACAAGCACTCCTCCATATGTTCAATCTTCTTCACAACAATGAATAGATATCCTCCATTACAAAATGATAATATCTACCACTCTCAACCTTTTATCACTCTTATTTATACATAAAAATCATTGAAGAGAGGATGGGACCGAATCTCAATGCTCATATTTCAAATTTTACATTTTTAGGCAGAAAACCCAAAAATCTGGGTTTTATTGTAATTTGGGCAGATTCGAGTTAGGGATCCACCCGAATCTTCCAAACCAATTTGAATTTTGAAAACTTTCCCAAGCTATACTCAATTTTCCACATTCTAGACAAAACCCATATTGTATAATTTCTAGATATGATATCATTTGCACGTAAATTGAGGTGCAAGTTGGCAGTTTGAGATTTTTACTAATTTTTGCAAAATCATTCCCCCTGAGTTGGAGGTCCACATGTGTGATCTGGGTGGATTTTGACTCACGAATCCACATTTCAACGTCATTCTAGAAAAAACCCATGTACCTGATTTTCCTCTAGAAGCATTCCAAATTTTTTACTATAATCTAGTATCAAACGGTTGTTGATGCTGGTATCGGATGACCTGGAACATTCTAGTACCAGATGAACTGAATTGTGAGTACCAAATGACACGGAGTGTGGGTACCAGATGACATGGAGTGTGGGTACCGGATGGTTGTGTAGGTACCAGTTGACTGTAGAACTTTCTGGTACTGGATGACTTGGAGTGTGAGTACTAGATGACCTCCAGTGCGGTTACCGGATGACTTCCAGTGCATGAACATATTGTTTGGACATACAAACATCTGATTAAACCATCATCAACAAAATTGTTTTATAATCATCCTTTTAATCACTAAAAATATGTAAAATTATGTATTGACCACATAGGATGAATAACAGGAGATAATGGAGGTTTATGGTGTAATTAGGGATACATTATTGACGAAATGAGGGGAGAAGGTGTAATGATGAGTGTATTTTTATGGTGAAAAATATGAAAAAATTGGATCCCAACAGTAACTTGGGGCTTTCATTCATCAATGTCATCTTCTCTCACTATTTACAGTGGGAATACATCAATTTCCCCTGATCAATAGATTCTATTAGGTGTTCCACATGAGCTCATTTATTCACACTTGTTAGATTGTATTAGAAACCTTGACGTCCATTATCATCATCAGTGGGTTGTCTTTCATTTGTTAATGGTATACATCAATGACCAGTAATCAAACAATGTCTCAATGTGTTCGACTTGAACACATTTATTCACATAGTGTAGACTTGTACCACGACGGGTTGTTTTGAATACTTCGAGTGAACTATGAGAATCACATCATTTATTCTCCTACCCAACCTATATTGATTGTACCACCCTCAATGACATTGGTACTTGCATATGATCAATTTTTTTACTTCTTTGGCTTCAGATATCCTCTGATTTGATTTTGAGACATAGCTCCACAGTGTATCCATTCATGGCTATGATCTACATTTGCATGGATCCACTGTGTATTTTTCGTGGCCATGATTTCTATTTCCATTTCTATCACATGGATCCAACATGTATATTTTTCGTGTCCATGGACATCAGTACGTCTTTCATTACTCATGGATATAGAGTGTATTTGATTTGGCATCCATTCTTACATCACTCTTGAGCATGGGTATTCCCAACTCGGGAATATAATACTCTTACTTGATTTTTACTGACATTTTTTATTCTTGGATTAGTTGTTCGAAAAATTTCATTGGATTTACTTCAATTCATCCTTGCCTCTCAGATTTATAATGTATTTCAGCCATAAGTTGTTTTTTTGACCTCATACATTAGGGGGCTTCTGTTATACCACAAGTTTCCACACCAAAATGGCATTTGTGAGATGCCCTGGTCCATTCACTAGCTTGCAAACTTAAATCCCACTCTCATCCATCAATGTCATCTAAAAAACAACACTTTTGTGGCCATACATGATTCACCCATGTGAAAATCGTGTACATATGCTATTTTATAGTGTACAAACAACATATGCCCTCAATTTTATGAAAAAATAAAAATATTCCACATTTTTGGGCAGCTTTTTTGGTAGGGCTCATTTCCAAATTTCCCTTGGATCGTAAACAATTAAATAAAACCACCCCAACCCATTTAGGATGGTATATAAACACTTATTAAGGGTATGTATGGGGGGATAGCCTAGGTGAAAGATTATGCTGACGAATTTGCAAGATTCTCCATTTTCCTGATCCTCTAAGTAGTATCCCCTGATCTGGAAACTTGTTTTACAACACTCCTTCCTCTCTCATATATGACCATAGGGTGTGTTTCTATCCATTTTCGGTCATCTGAGGAAGATCTATTTCACTCAGTTGATGCTTGAAGGACCGGTGGATGAACCTAGGTGGATGGATTTTAGGCAATGTCAGTGGTTAGAGTTAGGCTATAACTACCTACTTACACTGTTTTCAATAAAAGAGTTATCTTCCCCTCCATATTTGTGTCATATTGTTCATTCTATTTATATATGCTAACTCTCTTTACATATTCGAATTTGCATATTACTTGTATAACTTGATCTCATAACTAATTGGTTATTGTATAGACTTGATCTCCTTTTGCAGATTGGTACCGGAAAAGATCAGGAGCAGATCAAAGGTCGAGAGTGAGGAACAATATCAAAAGTTAGGATACAAGGTGATGCAGAAGAATCACCTCCAAAGTCAAATACACAAGCGTGGAGGTAGGGATATGACATCTCAGCATTAATTTCAGAGATAAATTGGTTGTTGAGATATTTTGTAAACATCATTTTAAAATGTAACTTGTTTGTAAAGTCTTAAGGACAATAAGGGGCTGCATATATGGAGTGTTGACTCTTATCTAGCAATAACTAGTAGTTATTGTAATAGGAAAAAGTAGGTAACCGCTAAGATTTTGATAGGATAGGTTGTAGATAGGACGAGAGAGCTCATGGAGCTAGTCCTTAGATAGTTTTATTGTTGTATTGTAATAGATAGGATAGAGAGAATGAGATAGAGATCAGAGAGATCATTAGAACATAGTAGAGTAAAAGAAATATATGTAATTTGTTTCATGAATGAATAGAACAGACAAAATTGTCCCAAATCTTGGAATGTGTTCATTTTGATGTATGATTTAATGAATGTGATATTATGTGTGTGTGGTTTAGTTCATTTTCGTTCATGTATGATTGTTCAAGAAGTTGATCGTATAATTTTGTGAGGAAACTGGATAAGTTTCAATTGCTTCTCTTCTGAAACTCATATGCAAGGTTTGCATCTCAAATGCAAGAAGTGCATCAACTGAGTCTCAGATTGACTCAGAGGATTTTAGAGAGAGCAGAGGAAACTTAGACCATGTGCAAGGAGTGCACAACGTCAAGGAGTGACCAAGCGTCGAAGAACCAGAACAGAGGAACATCAGGTGGGCGAGAAGAATTTCCTTTCAAGAAATCCTTTGAATTGAGTTATCGAAATCCACGAACGCAAGGAGTGCACGCGAAATCAAAATCCTTTAAGGATCAAGCTCAGAAGGGATAGCACTTTCACAAGTGCTGATCAGACCCAAGAGTCGAACTCGTAGGAGGAGCAAAGGTCGAAACCTTTGAAGGCTCATAAATATTCTAAGTCGGAAGAAATCAGAAGCTCAATAGGAGGAGCGATAGTGGTCGTTGGATCACAGTGAAAGATATCAACAATCGTCTGATCGGAGCAAGGTGCACGAGCCTTAGTGCTTCGCACACTCAGGAGAGAGAACTCACCAAGGTTTGAGAACTGAGATTTCTAAAGCCCGAAGAGCCATAAATCCAAAGTAGAATCCCAATCGTTCGATCAGCTGAAGTAGATCTGAGCCATCAGATCATCTGAAGTAAACTTCAAGCATCGGATCACCAAGGTGAATCTGAGTCATCAGATACTGTGAGTTCAAGAGAAGGCAAGGTTTGAGAGTTGAGATTTCTGAATTCTGAATTTCCATAAATCTGAAGTGAATCTCAGTCGTCCGATCAGCCAGAGTGAATCTCAGTCGTGAGATCAAAAGGAGATGTGTCATAGATCTGAGAGCTCCAGGTAAAGACCCGAAGTAATTCTTGGTCATCAAATCAAAGGGAGGTGTGGCATAGTTCTGAGAGCTTTAGTTAAAGACCCAAATTAATTCGTGACCATCAGATCAAAATGAGACATAGCGTAGATCTATGAACTTCGGGTAAGGACCTGAAGCAATATTCGACTGTCAAATCAAGAGGACACGCGTCAGTGGATTACAGTCTTCGGATAAAATCCAGTGGGGAGAAGGGTGAATTTTGAAATTTAAGATTTCAGAAGTCCGAAACCCGAAGGAGATCTTAACCGTTGATCGAGAAGAGGGTGACAGGACCGTTGATCCAAGTTGAAATGTCAAACACTCAAAGTAGAAGCAGGACCGTTGATTGGGCAAGAAAGGTGTCTGTAGATAGTTAGCTCTGGAAGATTGAAGTACAGAATAAAGAAGGGTTTGATATTTCAAAACCCCAAAGTCCGGAATCGCAAATAGATCTGGTCCGTGGATTTGGAAAGGGAAGATTTGAACCCTCAGTTCAGACAGTACCATCAAATTGGGAGATCAACGGTCCCGTAGTATTGTGGGGACAGGAGTTACACAGACTTTAAAACATTAAGGGAGGGCCGCAATCCAGATCGTGGTTTTTGCAAGAGGACACGTGGAGGCTCGAGGAGAATTGCAGGCCGAAAAGTAGTTTTATTCAAACCTCTTTTGGTCGCGCTCGCAATCACATGGTCACGTGAGGTCATCGCCCAAGGTCACATCAAGAGGGGGCTTATCAGAAAAGGATCTAACGCCCAGTACTCTGAGATTTCGTAGGAGAGAGAAAGGGAAGGTTGCGGGTGCTATCAGACCTGCACCAAGAAGTTGAAAGGGCCTGTGTTTAGATATAGAAGGAGACCATTAAGGTTTCAGAGGGTCATTTGACTCAAGAATCATTGATCCTTGACCAGGAGGTCGTGTATCCCTATAGGGGAGTAGGGGGGCTTCATCAGGTGGTATCAGAGTTGATGTTGAATTTTTTTGTAGACAGTAGACAAAGGAGAAAGGAGGTAAATTGGTATCAATTGTGGTATCAATAAAATTTAATTTTTGTTTGTAGGCATCAGAAGGTGATGCAGTGAAATCATGCCACCCAGAAGGCACAGAGCAAATCCAGAAATGGAAGAAGAAATGAGGCAACTCTGAATGAGACTGGACACCATGGAAACAGCGTAGAGAAGAGCACCAGACACTGGATATATCAGTGAAGATGAGAGTGAAGAAGTAGAGGTCGAAGAAAATGTTGCAAAGGATGTTTCACAAGATCGCTTAATAAAAGTTGTTTCAAAGATAGGAGACAGAGCAAAGATAGAGGTACCAATGTATGAAGGCAGTTTGGAAGTTGAATAATTGTTAGATTGGGTACGTGCTATGGAAAAATACTTCGATTATGAAGATGTCGAAGAAGACAAGATGGTGAAGCATGCAGTGACAAGACTGAAAGGTCATGTAGCGCTATGGTGGGACGAACTGCAAGACGAACGTAGGAGAAATGGTAAGAAGAAAATTAAAAATTGGGATAAGATGGTAGCCAAGCTGAAAGCCAAATTTATCCCGAAGGATTACCAAATTAAACTGTTCATAAGATTGCAGAACCTGAGACAGAAAATATTATCAGTGAAGGAGTACACTAATGAATTTTACAGATTGAACATTAGGGCTGGACAGAAGGAAAATAAGGATGAAAAGACAACCAGATATATCAATGGGCTAAGATATTAAATAAAAGAGAAGATCAGCATGATGTATGTTAGTAAATTCAAGGATTCTTATCAAGAAGCCTTGAAAGCTGAAGAGAAATTGGCCAAGAAACAAAGCCAACGAAACAGAGGAGGAAATTCAAGCAAAGGTAAGGGAACCAATAGAGAAAAGTTCTAGAAATCGAAGCATGAGGCTGGAAAACAACATAGTCACCCAGAGAAAGGTGGAATTTATAAAGAAGGACAACATGGAGGAAGAAGCTCTTTTTCCAAAGGAAGAGGAAGAACCAGAGGAGGTGAAGTCAGATGTTATACCTGTGGAAAATTAGGGCACAAGTCTTGGGAATGTCCCGAGAGAAAGAAAGAAGGAGGAGGTGAAGCACACATTGCTGA
>SNQJ01S0132010.1:0-25804 GCA_010110895.2 Picea sitchensis | reverse complement strand
TGTGATGACGTCCAAGGTAGCCAACCTTTAGACTCTTTGAGTCAGTATTTTGAGCCTTTGATTTTTCACGATCCTTTTCTAAGATGGATTGAAAAATTTCCTAGAAGTGTAACTTGGCATAATTTGTCCCTCACTCCCACCTCCATGAGCTAGACTTTAGGAATTCCTATTATATGATACATGCTCTAACTCATGTTATTTGTTTTTCTTAACCTTCCATTGTTTTGTTTTATGATGAAGCACATAGGCAGGTATTATGAGGCATTACTAGGATGGTTTCACTGGTTATATGACTACACCTAACATTCAACCAACAGGTAAGTAGGAGTAGGTAGGCATTTGCATCCATTGTACATACCATTGCATATCATTCTAGCATATTTGTCGTTGCATTTTTCATATTGTCTTGATTCATTATGTATATATGTATGCTCATGATCATATGCTAGACTAGAGATGATTTTATTTTTTTATTATATCATATATGAACAAGGGGTGATATCACCGCCCTAGGGATTAATAATATCCTTTGTTGATATTTAGCAAGCACAGGTCATATGAGATTTGTTGAGGTTCTCATGCACTTTATGGTGAGCACATGTCCCTGAGTTGGAGACAGATTTTATCCCCTTGTCTAAGGATAACTAAGGATATCACGTCTCGAGGCCCATAGGTCCTAGACATGGAGTACCGAGAGCCAAACCACTTGGACATGGCCCCAGAGGGCCCCTCTTTTCATCAATGCAATCCACTTATCATCAACAACAATATTCATCCCACCAGCTTGGTCCTAGAGTAATGGTGGGTCTTTCTCCATGAGGTAATGAGTCCAAGTATCATGGTATGTATCACTATGATTTTTGAAGCACTTGAATATGTTGTATTGAATCCTTATTCATTTCACGACGTTTTCTTGGAAATTATTCTCTTTTCCTTGTTCATACCTGGAGGTCTGATAAGGTTCCCTATTAAGTTGATTTCCATTTAGGATGAGTTCCTACTGGTTGGATCTGTTAAAGGTCATCATTCGTTCCTTCCATACTTACCATTTTCCATCTTTATTCCTTTCATATTTCCTATCCTTGTTTGGGAATTGGGATTGGATACACTAGGAAGGGTTGTACCTTACCCCATGGGAAGAAGGGGCTAAAGGTGTTGGCAAGTTTTCAAGCAGGTGAGATTGTCATTGATGGCAAGATCAAAATATGCGGCGTTGGATTCAGGAGAATTCTCGATGAACATCAGATCTAAGTTAGAGGTCTGACCGGTGTTGGATCCACGAGAACCTGCATGCTCTTTAACGAGAAAGGTGACATGCGAAACCCCAAAAAATCCAAACCAGGCACCTCAACGAATACTCCATTTCAGAGTTTCGGTTACCAGGAGATGGAGAAGTCAAGAGTCGACACTCTCGTCGTCAGGAGTCCCGAAGTGCCGAAATGAAAAATCCCAAAAAATTGAAACAGGCGCACCACTCGGAGTATTGAATACTGGGATTTCGGTTACCGGGAGATGGAGATGTCAGAAACTCTCGTCATCAGGAGTCCCGAAGCGCCAAAATGATAAAACCCGAAAACCCAAAAAAGGCGCATCACTCGGAGAGTTCGATACTAGGATTTCGGTTACCGGGAGATGGAGATGTCAGATACTCTCATCAATAGGAATGCCGAAATCATGAAATGTGAAATGGCGAAATGATCTGAGCCATTGGTTCAAGGAGATCATGGTCCATTGATCCGACTCCATTTCGAAGTATTGGATACCGAGATTTCGAATACCGGGAGATGGAAATGACAAAGACTCTCATCATAAAGAGTCTCGAAGTCGCAAAACCCGAAGTCACGAAATGATAAAAGACTCCACACCGGAGTTTCAGATACCAGGAGGTTGAAAGGTCAAGAGTCAGGACACTGCATCACAGGAGTCCCGAAATCACGAAACTCGAAGTCGCGAAATGATAAAGACTCCATACCGGAGTTTCAGATATCGGGAGTTCAAGGAGTCAAGAGTGAAGACTCTTCATCTCAGGAGTCCCAAAATCGTGAAACCCGAAGTCGCGAAATGTGATTCACAGAAATTAGAAACGCTAGAGTACCAGACCGTTGATTCGACTCCATTTTGGAGTTTCGGATATCGGAAATTGGAGGTGTCAAGAACACTTCACCACAGGAACGCCGAAGTGCCAAAATGCAAAATCGTGAAAAGAACTTTATGGATAAGCGCTTGGTCTTGGCCATGGTCATATCGAGGAAGGAGCTAGTCCATGCTAAACCCCATTTCGGGGATCGAGAGTTGGAGGAGTCAAGGGATTGACTGGAGAATCCCTGAAATGTGAAATTGTGAAATGAAATTTCGAACTAACTGATGGTCACCACTTGTGGTCACATCGGCGGAATATGGGGGAAGGAGCTAGTGCAGACAAGCTCCTTTTCAGAGTTTCAGGGATCGCGACTGGGAGTGTCAAGACACTTGGTCACACGAATGCCGAATTGCCGAATTTCGAAATGCCGAAATGATGAAATGTCTATGTAGCTGGTGGTCACTGTCAGTAGTCACGTAAGAGGAAGGATCTAGCATAACTAGGCTCTATTTCAAGGTTCTCACTGTAACTGCAAGTAAAATGCTGATGGTTTCTGCTAGAGGTGTGGAAAATACTTCTGTGTAACTTCCATAGGAGAAGAAGAGTCTGAGGGAACTTTCCAGTGGAATGAGGACTAGACATAGAGGCGATTAACAACTGGAAGAGCATTGAAGCCTATGACTGCAACTGAGAGGTTAATATCGACTGTTCCAAAGAAGACAACGAGTCTCAATCTTCCAGAGAGGCTGAGGAATCTCAACGTAACACCCAGTGATGCTGTATGAGTGGGTTTAACAACCAGAGAAGATGAAGAGTTGCCATGATGAACAAGAAGAGAACTCGACATGCATACCATGCAAAACCACTGCATATAGATAATGCACAAGATGCACAGGGAGTATAAGAATGTGGAACAAAGAAGAGATTGTGTTGTTGTTGTTGTTGTTGAGTGTGATGCATGTGTGAAGAAGGAGGTGGAGTGCAGCAGCTGAAATGGACAGAAGAAAAAAGGTGCATTGAAATGGGAATGGTGCAGAAAGCACAAGAGGTAGAAGAACATAAAAGTGTAATGGATGCATGTAGGAAGACAATGAGGAAGAATGAGTAGCGAAATCTTGCAGAACAGTGATGAGACTGGTAAGATGTTGTTGAAAACTATATCATTGTAATAAGTTCCAGTAATTCATATTCATAATCTAGGGTGGAAGGGAGGTGCTAGGGAGGACTGGTGTCCTTAGAGGTTCAAGTGGGTGCTTGAACTCAGGGAGTTGTAGCTTCCCTCTAGTTGGTGCTAGAGAAACCAGGGAGTTGGTGCTTCCTTCTAGTTGGTGTTAGAGAGACCAGAGAGTTGGTGCTTCCTTCTAGTTGGTGATAGAGAAAACAGAGAGTTGGTGCTCTCAGCAAGTAGCATCTTGCAAAACAGAGGTTGCAGAATCATTATGAGTTGGTGCTCATATGTATGATAATGTAAATAATGTAAATATTACTTATCATATAAAGAAGAAGAGGTTTTTACCCTGTATCGATTTCCTCAAGAAAATCTGTCTCTGTGTATCTCATATGTGTGACTGATGCTGAATATGCTATTGCTTATTTCCCTGCATCATTGTGATTGTCATTGAGTGCTTAGTAAAGAATTAAAAATAAGTATAATTGTTCAATCTCAGTAAACAATTGATTCACCCCCCCTCTCAATTGTCCAACATTTGGTATCAGAGCTAGACCCTTTTGTCTAAAGGTAGATTCTAGAGCTTAAACATGTCAATCCATGAAGGAAATTCAACCAATAAGGCCCCTCTATTCAATGGAACAAACTTTTCCTTTTGGATTGACACAGTAAGGCTGACTTGGAAATTCATGGTCGACAACTTACATCAGAGTGACGATGCATGAGAGATCCAAATCTTATCGGAAATGGGATAGAAATATGTAAACCATCCATCAGAATAACAACGTGCATTCAACAAAGAACCCTGGCGTCGAAGGTTCTATGATGATATAATAAAGTAAAAAATATCCAAATTGCATTGGACATAGGGAATAGATAGATGTGTTATGTTAAGAAGTCAAAGAGGTTGAGCCAGATGTAGATGACAATGTATTGATATATAACGATATAGATTATTAGTATTAGGGTTTGTATTGTTGCATAAAACCCTAATTCAATATTTTTATAGCCTCCACATCTAAAAGTGCATGATCACAATTAAGAAATACATGTTTTGTTTTTAAACTGTAATTTATACCCTTGTACAAAAATGTATGCCCAGGTCTTAACACACCTGTATTTTGAGTGATTCAATTTTCTGAGGGTGTCTTAGATAATTTTACACCTATATGCATATTTATATTTTCATTTGCAAACATAAAAATGGTTGTTGTGTAAAACATGAAAATTCTACCTTGTAAATTGAAAGACAAAAACAATAGAAAGCGACCTAATGGAATTGCATGCCCTTGCTTCTATATAACTTCAAGTTTAATTATATAAGTTTTGGGGTGAATTATATATATATATATAATATGGATTGCATTTAAAATTATTAAGGACTTCTACCTTGAACCAAGACTCAAGACTTTTTGTAAAATGGAGGGTAAAACCATCTTACTATAAAATGCATGCCTAAGACTCATATGACCTCCAAATTGAGTGGTTCAAATTGTGGAGTTCAGATTTTATTATTTTACATCTATTCATACTTTAGTTTTTCATTTTGAAACAAAAAACCTTCTATTGTGCATAAAGGCTAAAATTTTCTTTGTAAATGCAAAAAAAATGCATGAAAACATGGCATAATGAGAAATACATGCCCTAAGAAGAAAAATTCATGTATGGTGTTAAAATTTACAAGCTACAAGTTATAGGACTATGGATTTTTTGTAATCACTAAAGAGTGCATATTAGGGTGATTTGTGCCCAAAATTTAGTAAAGGGTTGAAATATACATGAATCTTTGGAAATTGTGCACACACACAAACTAAAATCGAAAAATGAGTACTAACTACCTACGTCCATGAGCTTGATGAGGCAGGAGATTATATAGACACATCATACATAGGATAGTTAGTTTCATTTCCATTGCGAAGACCTACATAAATCATTAGAGAATAAAATTTTACATGACTGAATAATAATTAAATAAATAAACCTTGTAAATCCAGAGACCAAATACAATAGAAAGTGCTCTAATGGAAAAACACTCCTATGCTTCTATATAGCTACACATTTGGTGATCTAAGTTTTGGGGTGGAGTTCATAACATACTAAATCTATCTATATCATCTTGAGTTCATTTTCAAATGAAAAATGACTTCTATCGGGAACCAAAATTCAAGACTTTTTGTAAAATGGAGGGTAAAACCGTGTTACTATAAAATGCATGCCTATGACTCATATGACCTCCAAATTGAGTGATTAAATTTGTGGAGTTCGTATTTTATCATTTTACATATATTCATACATTTACTTGTGCATTTTCAAACCAAATACCTTCTACTCTGTATAAAGGTTAAAAAATGCCTTGTAAATGCAAAAACAATGCTTAAAAATGCTTAAAAATGCATGCAACCTGGGTATGATAAAAAAAAATGCAAGCCCATGTATTAATACACTTTAAATTTGAGTGATTCAAGTTTCTAAGGGTATATTAGATACTCTTACACCCATCTACATATTTAGTTTTGCGTTTTCTAACATAAAATTGGCTTCTGTGTAAAAGAGGCAAAATCTACCATGTAAATTGAGAGACCAAAATAGTAAAAAGTACCCTAATAAAAATGCACACCCATGCTTCTATATATCTCCAAATTTAGTGATTTAAGTTTTGGGGGTGAAGTAATAACATTCTAAATCTATCTGTATCATCAAGAGTGAATTTTCAAATGAAAAATGACTTCTATCGGGAATTGAAATTCAAGACATTTTGTAAAATGGAGTGTAAAATTGTGTTACTATAAAATGCACCCCTCTGACTCATATGACCTCCAAATTGAGTGATTAAATTTGTGGAGTTTGTATTTTATCATTTTACATATAATCATATCTTTACTTGTGCATTTTCAAACCAAACACTCTGCTCTCCATAAAAGTTAAAAACTGCCTTATAAATGCAAAAAAAATGCATACAAGGAAAAATGCTTAAAAATGCATGAAACCAGGGCATGATGAAAAATGCAAGCCCATGTCTTAACACACCTACAGTTTGAGTGATTCAATTTTATGAGGGTATCTTAGATAATTTTACACCTCTCTACATATTTAGTTTGGCATTTGCGAACATAAAAGTGGTGGTTGTGTAAAAGAGACAAAATCTACCATGTAAATTGAGAAACAAAAACAATAGAAAGGGCCCTAATTGAAATGCACACCCATGATTCTATATAGCTCAAAATTTAGTGATATGAGTTTTGGGGTGAATTTAATAACATTTTGAATCTATCTATATCACCTGGAGTGCATTTTCAAATGAAAAATGACTTTTAGATGGAACCTAATTTTTAGACCTTTTGTAAAATGGAGGGTAAAACTAGATTACTATAAAATGCACGCCTAAGATTCATATGACCTCCAAATTGAGTGATAACATTTTTGGAGTTTGTATTTTATAATTTTACATATATTAATACCTTTATTTGTGTATTTTTAAACCAAAAACCTTCTACTGTGCATAAATTTTAAAAACTCCTTTATAAATGCAAAAAAATGCATAAAGGGAAAAATGCTTAAAAATGCATGAAATGAGGACATGATGAAAATGCACGGCCAAGTATTAACACAATTGCAATTTAAATGATTCAAGTTTCTAAGGGTTTCTTACATAATTTCAAACCTGTCTACATATTTAGTTTTGCATTTGCAAATATAAAAGTGGTTGATGTGTAAAAGAGGCAAAATCTACCTTGTAAATTGGGACATCAAAATAGTTAAAAGTGCCATAAGAGAAATGCACGCCCATGTTTCTATTTAGCTCAATATTTAATGATCTAAGTTTTGTTGAGAATTTAATAAGATTATAAATCTATATATGTCATCTAGAGTGCATTATAAAATGACTAAGGACTTCTACCTTGAACCAAGATTCAATACTTTTTGTAAAATGGAGGGTCAAATCGTCTTACTATAAAATGCATGCCTAAGACTCATATGACCTCCAAATTGAGTGGTTAAAATTGTGGAGTTTTTATTTTATCATTTTACATATATTGATACTTTAGTTGTGCATTTAAAATTTAAACCCTCTACCATGCATAAAGGCTAAAAGTTGTCTTGTATTTGCAAAAAAATGCATAAACATAAAAATGCATGAAAACAGGGCATGATGAAAAATGCATGCCCTATGAATAAAAACCCATGTATAGTATTGGTAATTTACAAGTTACAAGTTATAGAATTGTGACTTTTTTATAAACCCTAAATACTGCATAGTAGGGTGATTTGTGCCCAAAATTTGGTAAAGGGTTGAAATATACATGAATCTTTGACAACTGTGTAGAAACACTAACTAAAATGGAAAAATGAGTACTAAGTACTTGTGTCTATGAGCTCGATGAGGTAGGACATTGTACAACCAAATTGAACATAGAATAGTTGTTAGTTGCATTTCCATTGACAAGGACAGCATAAATCATCATAGAATAAAAATGTTATATGACTAAATAATAATTAAATAAATAAAAAAACATATTGACGTGTACAAGACTCTCAAAAGAATAAAGTGGAATACCTGAAATGAGCTTCTCTTGGTTTCAAAAATAATTTATTTTCTACTAAATGGGGCTAACCACGTGAAGTGGAAGCTCATTTTCCACCCTCCCTCCCCCCCTGCATTATTCTCAATTCCCCATACCCAATATATCTATTGGAAAATAATTGAAAGTGGCATAGTACGATTCATGCATAGAAAGTAGAAAAAAAATAAAATTAAAGGTAAATGCAAGAAATAATATGTGTGCAACTATGTGGTTTTGTACATACAAAACATATAACATACATCCATAAGAATGCAACAACAAACAATATATATTAATGTATATTATCATCAAAATATGTTTCCATTATACATGTTTCTCATAATATATACAATCACTTCTTTTTCTGTTTATTAGTTTTTAGAAATTTGTCGATTAGCTCATCCATGTCTAGATACACTTCAGTTGTTGAGCCCTATCTTGGTGTCGATTCAATATGCATTCTCTAATGCGTTGTACATCTAGTTGGGTACTCTCCACGATGTGTCGGCTGCTGCTGATCAACATTGACTACAATAACAAAAAGGGTTAAATTGATATGGTTAGTTATTATTCACATAAGTAGTTAATTAATGCAAATATCATTACAATGTTCTTTACTAGGTTGATTAGCTGAGACCACTAGTTCGGATTCCATGTGTTCCTTCTCTCGCCAAGCATTCTCATCTACATGCTCTACCATCAAAACAAGATAAGTTATAAGTACACCATCTACAAGTAAATATTAATAATTGTATTAACCCATACTTCTAATTTTATAGCCATAATGTTGTCATGGTCGGACTGCACATCACTACCATCAGAATACACTCCACCATCATGGGGATGTTTTCCATTGATGGAGCCATTATTGTTGTTTCTATCTTTCTTAAAACATAAAGATACAGTCATTTATGAGTGAAATCAATCGTGAGTATATTTTACAAGTAATCAACAATTAAAGTCCATTGATTTTACTTACGATGTCGTTCAAAGGGGAATATTGTGTTTTCCCCATGCTTTGTTGGAGTTCAACCACGACGTGAAAACCACACTTGAAATTGACCTAGAGGTATTCTTTTGTGGTTGCATTTTTGAATTGATCCCCCTACATTGCATAAGATTTAAAGTTTTTCTTATTAGATGCAATTAAATAAAAGTTGGATGATGATAGGAATGATATGGTTTAATTATTTGGTACTTACAATTCATGATCTTAGTTTCATGTAACCACCTTGGCCAAGTTTGTGTTGCTCATGTTTTTCTATTCTTTCCTTGGTTGCTTTTGATGTGTCTAGGAGCCTAGAATTTTTTTCCAATATGTTGTATATCACAATTTTGATATATAACTAATGAAAATTCAACATATTAAATTCAAAATATGATATACCTTCGTGTTACAATTGGCATATTTATCTCTTTTCTCATTGTCTTCTCCTTTGTATCCTCCAATAGATTCTTCCACTCAATCTTGGGAATCATCGGAGGATTCTCATACTTAGTGTTTGTTTGCAAATGAACCCTATATTGGTCTCTCACATATTTCAAATATGTATCGAACAATGATGTGTTATGGGATTTTTACCCTATGACCTTGGGTCATGTCACAAAATATCCTTATCATATCTAAAAGAAAAACCTTATCTTGATACACACAAACTCAAAATAAAATCACTACTTTGGGAGAGGGAAGAGAAGAGGTCACACCTTGTGATGTAGCCCCCCTACTCCCCCGTAGGGATACACGACCTCCCAGTCAAGGATCTACGATTATTGAGTCAAATGACCCTCTGAAACCTTAATGGTCTCCTTCTGTATCTAAACACAGGCCCTTTCGGCTTCTTGGTGCAGGTCTAATAGCACCTGCAACCTTCCCTTTCGCTCTCCTGCGAAATCTCAGAGTATTGGGCGTTAGCTCCTTTTCTGATAAGACCACTCTTGATGTGACCTTGGGTGACAACCTCACGTGACCACGCAATTTTGGGCGCGACCAAAAGCAGTTTGAATCAAACTACTTTTCGACCCACAATTCTCCTCGAGCCTCCACGTGTCCTCTTGCCAAAACCACGGTCTGGATTGCGGCCCACCCTCAATATTTTAAAGTTTGCACAACTCCTGTCCCTGCAATAATATGGGACCTTCGATCTCTCGATCTTGACGGTACTGTCTGAACTGACGGTTCAGATCTGCCCTTTCCAAATCCACGAAACAGATCTATTTGTGATTCGAGACTTCAGGGTTTTGAAATCTCAAACCCTACTTTCTTCTGTACTTCAATCTTTCGGAGTTGACAATCTACAGACACCTATCTTTCTCAATCAATGGTCTTTCTTCTACTTCATGTGTTTGACCTTTCAAATTTGATCAATGGTCTTATGACCCTCTTCTTAATCAATGGTTGAGATCTCCTTCGAGTTTCAAACTTCTGAAATCTCAAATTTCAAACTTCACCCTTCTCCCCACTGGATTTTATCCGAAGACTGTAATCCATTGACGTGTGTCCTCTTGATCTGATGATTGAGGATTACTTCGGGTCCTTACTCGGAGTTCACAGATCTATGCCACGTCTCCTTTTGATTTGACAGTCACGAATTACTTCGGGTCTTTACCTGGAGCTCTCATATCTACACCACGTCTCCCTTTGATTTGATAACCAAGAATTACTTTAGGTCTTTACCCGGAGCTCTCATATCTACGCCATGTCTCCCTTTGATTTGATGACTCAAATTCACTTCAGCTGATCGAACGACTGAGATTCACTTCAGATTTCTAGAACTTTGGACTTCAGAAATCTCAACTCTCAAACCTTGCCTTCTCCTGAACTCACAGTAAATGACAGCTCAGATTCACTTTGGAGGTCCGACGCTTGAAGTTTACTTCAAATGATCTGACGGCTCAGATCTACTTCGGCTAATCGAATGGTTGGGATTCTACTTCGAATTTTCGTCTCTTCAGGCTTCATAAATCCCAGTTCTCAAAGCTTGGTGAGTTCTCTCTCCTGAGTGTGAGAAGCGATAAGGCTCATGCACCTTGATCCAATCAGATAGTTGTTGATCTCTTGCACTGTGATCCAATGACCACTGTCGCTCCTCCTCCCGAGCTTCTGATTTCCTCAACACTTGTGAAAGTGCTATCCCTTCTGAGATTGATCCTTAAAGGATTTTGATTTCCTATGCACTCCTTGTGTTTGGGGATTTTGATAACTCAGTTCGAAGGATTTCTTGAAAAGAAATTCTTCTCGCCCACCTGGCATTCCTCTATTATGGTTCTTCGATGCTTGGTTGCTCCTTGTCACTGTGCACTCCTTGCACCTGGTCTAAGTTTCCTTTTCTCTCTATGAACTCCTCTGAGTCAATCTAAGACTCAGTCAATGCACTCCTTGCGTTCGAGATGCACACCTTGCATACACGTTTTAGAAGAGAAACAATTGAAACTTATCTAGTTTCGTCACAAACTCATACAATCAACTTCTTGAACAATCATACATGAATGAAAATGAACTAAAACACACACACATAATATCACATTCATTCAATCATACATCAAAATGAACACAGTCCAAGATTTGGGACAATTTTTTCTATTCTATTAATTCATGAAACAAATTACATATATTTCTTTTACTCTACTATGTTCTAATGATCTCTCTGATCTCTATCTCATTCTCTCTATCCTATCTATTACAATACAACAATAAAACTATCTAAGGACTAGCTCCACTAGCTCTCTCGTCCTGTCTGCAACCTATCCTATCAAACTCTTAGCGGTTACCTACTTTGTCCTATTACAATAACTACTAGTTATTGCTAGATAAGAGTCAACACTCCATATATGCAACCCCTTACTGTCCTTAAGACTTTAAAAACAAGTTACATTTTAAAATGATGTTTACAAAATATCTCCAATTTATCTCTGAAATTAATGCTGAGATGTCATATCCCTGCCTGCACGCTTGTGTCTTTGACTTTGGAGGCAATGCTGCTGCATCATACTCCTTTGGTTAAAATTTTCATGGACTCTTGTCCATGAGCTCCTGCACTGTTTTTCCATGCTTGAAAATATCAGGTTCTGTGACCCAAATTGCATCTTCCATTGGATGATCTTTCCACTTCACTAAGTATTCAGGATATGTCTTCCTCTTGGTCTTCTTTCCATCTCTCTGTTCAATGATTCTCTCCATCTAAGGTTTTTCTGCTGTGGGCAATTATTCTTCCCACTGAACTTCTTTCTGATCATATGATTCTCTTTCCTCATCTCTCCTGTAAGGATACAGGTCTGCAACATTGAATATCGGTGATATCCCAACATTGTATGGCAACTCAATTTCATAAGCATTGGTTGCGAATTTTTTGAGAATCCTACATGGTTCTATCTTTTTCATCTTCAACTTGTTATAGTTCCCATTGGAAACCTCTCTTTTCTCAAATGAGCTAAAAATTCATCTCCAACTTCAAATTGAACTTCTCTCCTCTTTTGATCAACTCTGTTCTTGTATTTCTCGTCACTGTCCTGTATCTTCTCTATGACCCTATCATGGAGTTTCTGCATTTTTGTTGCAAAATCCTCTGCTCCAACACTTCTGAACTCATCTTGATTCAACTCTCTCAACTCTGTAATCCCTCTTGGTTGTATATCATACACAATTTCAAATGGACTTTTCCCTGTGCTTCTCTTCACTGAATTGTTGAATGCAAATTCTGCTTGTGCCAAAATCTGATCCCATTGACGACCTTGCTCAATGACTAAACTTCTTAACAAGTTTCCCAGACTCTTGTTTACTACTTCAGTCTGTCCATCTGTCTGAGGGTGATATGATGAACTAAAGGATATGTTCGTCCCCAACATTTTCTATAGAGTAAAAGTGTCCTACAAATTTGGTGTCCCTATCCAAGACTATGCTCCTAGGCAATCCATGTAGTCTCACTACTTCTCTGAAAAACAAATTAGCTATGTGTGTAGCATCATTTGTTTTCTGGCATGATATGAAATGTGCCATTTTTGAAAATCTGTCCACCACAACAAATATGAAATTGCTCACTTTCTGAGTTCTAAGAAATACCAACACAAAATCCATACTGATTGCATCCCACAGCCTTTCTGGAATGGGTAATGGATGATACAAACTAGTGTTTTGTTGTCTTCCTTTTTCATACTAACAAATTATGCCTTTTTTCACAAACCTTTTCACCTCTTCCCTCATTCTTGGCCAATAATACAAATTACTCAACTGTGCAAATGTCTTATCATGACCAAAATCTCCAACTATACCTCCACTGTGTTTCTCCTTCAGCAGGTTATCTCTCATTGGGCATTTTGGTATGCATAGTTGGCTTCCTTTGAACAATAGTCCATCCTAGATCAAATATTCAGTCCATGGGCTTCTGTCTCCCATCAAAGGATTCTTGCATGCCTCATAAGCTTCCTTGAAATTTGCATCTTCTCTATACATCTTCTTGAGGTGTTCAAACCCTAAGGTCTTCACTTGAAATTCCTATACAATCAAACTCCTCCTACTCAAAGCATATGCAACTTTGTTAGCAGTTCCAACAATATGTTTAATAACAAAAGTGATTTTTTTCATAAATTATACCCATTTAGCATGTCTCTGATTCAACGTTTCTTGCCTAGTAATAAACTGCAAAGCTTGGTTATCATTGTACAAGACAAATTCTTTAAGAATTAGATAGTGTCTCCACTTATTCAAAGCTTGAATCAATGCATAAAATTATTTGTCATATGTGGAATAATTCTTCTTGGTGTCATTCAGTTTCTCACTGAAATAAACAACTGACCTATTATCCTGACTCAAGACTGCTCCAATAGCTAATCCACTTGCATCACATCTCACCTGAAATGTTTTTCCAAAATCTGGTAAGACCATAATTGGTTGTTCTGTGATATTCTCCTTCAACACTTTGATACTTTTTTCAGCCTCCTCTGTCCATTTAAAAGAATTGTGTTCATTATTCACAGTGTCCATCATGGGTGCACATATACCACTGAAATTTTTAATAAACTTTCTATAAAAACTTGCTAACCCATGAAAACTTCTTACCTCAAATATGTTGCTTGGCGATGGCCATTCTATGATTGCTTTCACCTTTTCTGGATCCATCTTCAATTCATTTTAAGAGATCACAAAACCCAAGTATATGAGTTCCTTCTTCATAAAAGAGCTTTTCTTCAGATTTATCAACAATTTCTCTTGCTGCAACTTTTCCATCACTGATGTCAAATGCCTTAAGTGTTCTTCCTTTGTCTTACTGAAGATTAGTATGTCATCCAGATATACTATGACGAATTTTCCTATGAAGTCTTTCAATACTTCATTCATCAATCTCATAAATGTACTTGGTGCGTTTGTCAACCCAAATGGCATGACCAACCATTCAAACAATCCTTCATTTGTCTTGAATGTTGTTTTCCATTCATCTCCCTCTCTCATTCTTATTTGATGATATCCACTCTTCAAGTCTATCTTGGAAAAATAACTTTCTCCACTCAAACAATCCATCAAATCATCCATCCTTGGTAAAGGGAATCTATATTTAATGGTTATCTTGTTGATGGCTCTGGAATCCGTACACATTCTCCATCCTCCATCCTTTGGACTTAACACAGTTGGTACTGCGCATGGGCTTAGGATTTCCCTGACTAAACCTTTATCCAACAACTCCTAGACTTGATTTTTGACTTCCTCATTCTCTCTAGGTGTCAACCTATAAGATGCTTTGTTTGGTAAACTAGCTCCTAGAATAGGTTCAATATGATGGATTATATTCCTAATGGGTGGCAATGAGTGAGGTAACTCATCCACTACTATGTAAACAAAGTTTTCTAATAGTTCCTGGATTTCTTCAGGCAAATATTCCACATAAGTATTTGTAAGGATAACTCTAGGCTTCCTCACTACAACAAACTATATTTATTTTTCCTTCTTCACTTCATTAAAGAGTTCCTTCCCAATCATGAGAAGTATACTTGAACTAGCTTCCCTCCTTTTCTCTTTGTCTTCCATGGGTAACAAGATATGTGTCCTACCATTCTTTTCTAGGGTATAAGTATTCTTTCTTCCATCATGAATAACTTTTCTGTCAAACTGCCATGGTCTCCCCAATAAAATATGATAGACGTCCATAGGAATTACATCACATAATATTTCATACCTATAACCTCCTATTTTAAATTCAACTTGGCATTGTTGACTTACCATTACTTGATGTCCTTTCTGCAACCATGATACCTTGTATGGGTTTGGATGTGCAGTTGTATTCAACTCTGGTTTCTCCACCATCTCTGTGAATACTAGATTGTTAGTGCTCCCACTATCTATGATCACCTTGCAAACTCTATCTTTCGTCTTGCAAGCAGTTCTGAACAAAATTGTTCGTTGAACTGGTTCCTCTACATCCTTATTTGGTTTAAGAAGAATGTTCCTCATCATGAGGTTCTTTCCTCCTTCTGCTAATTCTGCTTCCACATGCTTCTGTGATTCAGCAATGTGTGCTTCACCTCCTCCTTCTTTCTTTCTCTCGGGACATTCCCAAGACTTGTGCCCTAATTTTCCACAGGTATAACATCTGATTTCACCTCCTCTGGCTCTTCCTCTTCCTTTGGAAAAATAGCTTCTTCCTCCATGTTGCCCTTCTTTATAAATTCCACCTTTCTCTGGGTGACTATGCTGTTTTCCAGCCTCATGCTTCAATTTCTAGAACTTTTCTCTGTTGGTTCCCTTACCTTTGCTTGAATTTCCTCCTCTGTTTCGTTGGCTTTGTTTCTTGGCCAATTTCTCTTCAGATTTCAAGGTTGTTTGATAAGCATCCTTGAATTTACTAACATACATCATGCTGATCTCCTCTTTTATTTAATATCTTAGCCCATTGATATATATGGTTGTCTTTTCATCCTCATTTTCCTTCTGTCCAGCCCTAATGTTCAATCTGTAAAATTCCTTAGTGTACTCCTTCACTGATAATATTTTTTGTCTCAGGTTCTGCAATCTTATGAATAGTTTGATTTGGTAATCCTTCGGGATAAATTTGGCTTTCAACTTGGCTACCATCCTATCCCAATTTTTAATTTTCTTCTTACCATTTCTCCTACGTTCGTCTTGCAGTTTGTCCCACCATAGCGCTACATGAACTTTCAGTCTTGTCACTATATGCTTCACCATCTTGTCTTCTTCGACATCTTCATAATCGAAGTATTTTTCCATAGCACGTACCCAATCTAACAATTCTTCAACTTCCAAACTGCCTTCATACATTGTTACCTCTATATTTGCTCTGGCTCCTATCTTTGAAACAACTTTTAGTAAGCGATCTTGTGCAACATACTTTGCTACATTTTCTTCGACCTCTACTTCTTCACTCTCATCTTCACTGATATCTCCAGTGTCTGGTGCTCTTCTCTACGTTGTTTCCATGGTGTCCAGTCTCATTCAGAGTTGCCTCATTTCTTCTTCCATTTCTGGATTTGCTCTATGCCTTCTGGGTGGCATGATTTCACTACGTCACCTTCTGATGCCTACAAACAAAAAATAAATTTTCTTGATACCACAATTGATACCAATTTACCTCCTTTCTCCTTTGTCTACTGTCTACAAACAAATTCAACATCAACTCTGATACCACTTGATGAAGCCCCCCTACTCCCCTATATGGCTACACGACCTCTCGGTCAAGGATCAATGATTCTTGAGTCAAATGACCCTCTGAAACCTTAATGGTCTCCTTCTGTATCTAAACACAGGCCCTTTCGACTTCTTGGTGCAGGTTTGATAGCACCCGTAACCTTCCCTTTCTCTCTCCTGCAAAATCTCAGAGTACTGGGCGTTAGCTCCTTTTCTGATAAGCCCCCTCTTGATGTGACCTTGGTAAATGACCTCACCTGACCATGCGATTGTGAGCGCGACCAAAAGAGGTTTGAATAAAACTACTTTTCGGCCTGCAATTCTCCTCGAGCCTCCACATGTCCTCTTACAAAAACCACAATCTGGATTGCGGCCCTCCCTTAATGTTTTAAAGTCTGCGTAACTCCTGTCCCCACAATACTACAGGACCGTTGATCTCCCAATATTGATGGTACTGTCTGAACTAAGGGTTCAAATATTCCCTTTCCAAATCCACGGACCAGATCTATTTGCGATTCCGGACTTTGGGGTTTTGAAATATCAAACCCTGCTTTCTTTTGTACTTCAATCTTCCAGAGATGATTATCTACAGACACCTTTCTTGCCCAATCAACGGTCCTGCTTCTACTTCGATTGTTTGACATTTCAACTTGGATCAACAGTCCTGTCACCCTCTTCTCGATCAACGGTTAAGATCTCCTTCGGGTTTCGGACTTCTGAAATCTTAAATTTCAAAATTCACTCTTCTCCCCACTGGATTTTATCCGAAGACTGTAATCCACTGACGCGTGTCCTCTTGATTTGACAATCGAGGATTGCTTCGGGTCCTTACCCAGAGTTCCCATATCTACGCTATGTCTCATTTTGTTCTGATGGTCACGAATTAATTTGGGTCTTTAACTAAAGCTCTCAGATCTATGCCACACCTCCCTTTGATTTGATGACCAAGAATTACTTCGGGTCTTTACCTGGAGCTCTCAGATCTATGCCACATCTCCTTTTGATCTCACGACTCAGATTCACTCCGGCTGATCGGACGACTGAGATTCACTTCGGATTTATGGAAATTCAGAATTCAGAAATCTCAACTCTCAAACCTTGCCTTCTCTTGAACTCACAGTATCTGATGACTCAGATTCACCTTGGTGATCCGACGCTTGAAGTTTACTTCAGATGATCTGATGGCTCAGATCTACTTCAACTGATTGAACGA
The DNA here is from genome assembly GCA_010110895.2 of Picea sitchensis. Taxonomy (NCBI): domain Eukaryota; kingdom Viridiplantae; phylum Streptophyta; class Pinopsida; order Pinales; family Pinaceae; genus Picea; species Picea sitchensis. The sequence goes on along the minus strand of SNQJ01S0132010.1, from coordinate 8,152 downwards.
TTGGGATTCTACTTTGGATTTACGACTCTTCGGGCTTTAGAAATATCAATTCTCAAACCTTGGTGAGTTCTCTCTCCTGAGTGTGCGAAGCACTAAGGCTCGTGCACCTTTCTCCGATCAGACGATTGTTGATATCTTTCACTGTGATCCAACGACCACTATCGTTCCTCCTCTTGAGCTTCTGATTTCTTCTGACTTGGAATATTTATGAGCCTTCAAAGGTTTCGACCTTTGCTCCTCCTACGAGTTCGACTCTTGGGTCTCATCAACACTTGTGAAAGTGCTATCCCTTCTGAGCTTGATCCTTAAAGGATTTTTATTTCCCGTGCACTCCTTGCATTCATGGATTTCGATAACTCAATTCAAAGGATTTCTTGAAAGGAAATTCTTCTCGCCCACCTGATGTTCCTTTGTTCTGGTTCTTCGACGCTTGTTCACTCCTTGACGTTGTGCACTCCTTGCACATGGTCTAAGTTTCCTCTGCTCTCTCTAAAATCCTCTGAGTCAATCTGAGACTCAGTTGATGCACTCCTTTCATTTGAGATGCAAACCTTGCATATGAGTTTCAGAAGAGAAACAATTGAAACTTATCCAGTTTCGTCAAAAACTTATACGATCAACTTCTTGAACAATCATACATGAACGAAAATGAACTAAACCACACAGACATAATATCACATTCATTAAATCATACATCAAAATGAACACAGTCCAAGATTTGGGACAATTTTGTCTGTTCTATTCATTCATGAAACAAATTACATATATTTCTTTTACTCTACTATGTTCTAATGATCTCTCTGATCTCTATCTCATTCTCTCTATCCTATCTATTACAATACAACAATAAAACTATCTAAGGACTAGCTCCATGAGCTCTCTCGTCCTATCTACAACCTATCCTATCAAAATCTTAGCGGTTACCTACTTTTTCCTATTACAATAACTACTAGTTATTGCTAGATAAGAGTCAACACTCCATATATGCAGCCCCTTATTGTCCTTAAGACTTTACAAACAAGTTACATTTTAAAATGATGTTTACAAAATATCTCAACAACCAATTTATCTCTGAAATTAATGCTGAGATGTCATATCCCTACCTCCACGCTTGTGTATTTGACTTTGGAGGTGATTCTTCTGCATCACCTTGTATCCTAACTTTTGATATTGTTCCTCACTCTCGACCTTTGATCTGCTCCTGATCTTTTCCGGTACCAATCTGCAAAAGGAGATCAAGTCTATACAATAACCAATTAGTTATGAGATCAAGTTATACAAGTAATATGCAAATTCGAATATGTAAAGAGAGTTAGCATATATAAATAGAATGAACAATATGACACAAATATGGAGGGGAAGATAACTCTTTTATTGAAAACAGTGTAAGTAGGTAGTTATAGCCTAACTCTAACCACTGACATTGCCTAAAATCCATCCACCTAGGTTCATCCACCGGTCCTTCAAGCATCAACTGAGTGAAATAGATCTTCCTCAGATGACCGAAAATGGATAGAAACACACCCTATGGTCATATATGAGAGAGGAAGGAGTGTTGTAAAACAAGTTTCCAGATCAGGGGATACTACTTAGAGGATCAGGAAAATGGAGAATCTTGCAAATTCGTCAGCATAATCTTTCACCTAGGCTATCCCCCCATACATACCCTTAATAAGTGTTTATATACCATCCTAAATGGGTTGGGGTGGTTTTATTTAATTGTTTACGATCCAAGGGAAATTTGGAAATGAGCCCTACCAAAAAAGCTGCCCAAAAATGTGGAATATTTTTATTTTTTCATAAAATTGAGGGCATATGTTGTTTGTACACTATAAAATAGCATATGTACACGATTTTCACATGGGTGAATCATGTATGGCCACAAAAGTGTTGTTTTTTAGATGACATTGATGGATGAGAGTGGGATTTAAGTTTGCAAGCTAGTGAATGGACCAGGGCATCTCACAAATGCCATTTTGGTGTGGAAACTTGTGGTATAACAGAAGCCCCCTAATGTATGAGGTCAAAAAAACAACTTATGGCTGAAATACATTATAAATCTGAGAGGCAAGGATGAATTGAAGTAAATCCAATGAAATTTTTCGAACAACTAATCCAAGAATAAAAAATGTCAGTAAAAATCAAGTAAGAGTATTATATTCCCGAGTTGGGAATACCCATGCTCAAGAGTGATGTAAGAATGGATGCCAAATCAAATACACTCTATATCCATGAGTAATGAAAGACGTACTGATGTCCATGGACACGAAAAATATACATGTTGGATCCATGTGATAGAAATGGAAATAGAAATCATGGCCACGAAAAATACACAGTGGATCCATGCAAATGTAGATCATAGCCATGAATGGATACACTGTGGAGCTATGTCTCAAAATCAAATCAGAGGATATCTGAAGCCAAAGAAGTAAAAAAATTGATCATATGCAAGTACCAATGTCATTGAGGGTGGTACAATCAATATAGGTTGGGTAGGAGAATAAATGATGTGATTCTCATAGTTCACTCGAAGTATTCAAAACAACCCGTCGTGGTACAAGTCTACACTATGTGAATAAATGTGTTCAAGTCGAACACATTGAGACATTGTTTGATTACTGGTCATTGATGTATACCATTAACAAATGAAAGACAACCCACTGATGATGATAATGGACGTCAAGGTTTCTAATACAATCTAACAAGTGTGAATAAATGAGCTCATGTGGAACACCTAATAGAATCTATTGATCAGGGGAAATTGATGTATTCCCACTGTAAATAGTGAGAGAAGATGACATTGATGAATGAAAGCCCCAAGTTACTGTTGGGATCCAATTTTTTCATATTTTTCACCATAAAAATACACTCATCATTACACCTTCTCCCCTCATTTCGTCAATAATGTATCCCTAATTACACCATAAACCTCCATTATCTCCTGTTATTCATCCTATGTGGTCAATACATAATTTTACATATTTTTAGTGATTAAAAGGATGATTATAAAACAATTTTGTTGATGATGGTTTAATCAGATGTTTGTATGTCCAAACAATATGTTCATGCACTGGAAGTCATCCGGTAACCGCACTGGAGGTCATCTAGTACTCACACTCCAAGTCATCCAGTACCAGAAAGTTCTACAGTCAACTGGTACCTACACAACCATCCGGTACCCACACTCCATGTCATCTGGTACCCACACTCCGTGTCATTTGGTACTCACAATTCAGTTCATCTGGTACTAGAATGTTCCAGGTCATCCGATACCAGCATCAACAACCGTTTGATACTAGATTATAGTAAAAAATTTGGAATGCTTCTAGAGGAAAATCAGGTACATGGGTTTTTTCTAGAATGACGTTGAAATGTGGATTCGTGAGTCAAAATCCACCCAGATCACACATGTGGACCTCCAACTCAGGGGGAATGATTTTGCAAAAATTAGTAAAAATCTCAAACTGCCAACTTGCACCTCAATTTACGTGCAAATGATATCATATCTAGAAATTATACAATATGGGTTTTGTCTAGAATGTGGAAAATTGAGTATAGCTTGGGAAAGTTTTCAAAATTCAAATTGGTTTGGAAGATTCGGGTGGATCCCTAACTCGAATCTGCCCAAATTACAATAAAACCCAGATTTTTGGGTTTTCTGCCTAAAAATGTAAAATTTGAAATATGAGCATTGAGATTCGGTCCCATCCTCTCTTCAATGATTTTTATGTATAAATAAGAGTGATAAAAGGTTGAGAGTGGTAGATATTATCATTTTGTAATGGAGGATATCTATTCATTGTTGTGAAGAAGATTGAACATATGGAGGAGTGCTTGTAATTCCTTGGAGTTTTCAGCTAATAAAAAGAGTTGTTGTTCCTATACATGGTGTGGATTAGTCCTTAGTATTGTAGACTTCTTGTGCAACACATTCCAATTTTGGAAGGGCCCCCATCCTTTGGTATGTGTTGTGTTGTGTTGTTTTATAGATAAGGTAGAATACTAAATTTACATTTTTTTGACAATCTTTAGATCAACATTTTATATTCTTATTTGCAACATAAATAAGTTTTGTTGAGGTTATCTTCATACATATTTGATTATTATTTGATTTCAATTTATTACATTTTGATTTTGCTCTTTACATTTGATTTGAAAACTAAAACTCAAAGATCTTACCCTTTGATTGTATGCATTTATAAATTCATATGATAGGGTAGGATTAATGATTTTCGAAGTGTGATGTGTTCATTTCAAAAAAACACAAGAAATACAAAGTGCATTGATTCATATTGTTTCTTAAAGATTTTTGATATAAACTATTTGATAAACATAGCATAGGATATGAATAACCCTGACATTCTAAAGAAATTTGGGACAACAGTGAATACAAATCTGTGTGAGGCGCATAAAACATTTAGAATTGAATATCATACACTCTTAAAATTGCAGATTTGTTTTGTATTGAATGGTAACTAAACTAATAAGCAGGATATGTGCTTAACACATTTCACTTGAAGCACGATTTCTAAGTCAAAAACTTCCTTAGATTTTTAGAGTTTCTTTTTCATATTTTTCCTTGTAAAGTTGCATTGCTTTTGCAATTATTTTGGCTTTGTACTTAGCTCTGTTTCTACATTGGTTTCTGATTTTAGTTTGTGTTGTTTTTGTACAAGTTGTTGTTTGGTGTGGATTTAGATTTTGTAGATTTTTTTTTTTTAGATATCCTTTTCTGCTAAACTTGGTTTGTCACTTGCACCCACAACACCTGATTTGATTGATCCTATTTATATAGAATATAAATGTTTTGAAATAAGTAGGAAATATTTAATGTTGATTAGCATTGAATGATTTTGAATTTCACATAGCTTCAATCACCAATGGATAGATTAGAGGTCTAACTCGTAAGATATGGCCTTCCCACATTGGAATTCTTCCCAAGGTGTTAGTTTATTTCTTGTCATTTGAATTCATTTCCGTTTGCTTGTTTCTTTTATTGCATTTAAGTTTGGATCCACTATAAGAAATAATCATTGAAGGAAAAAAAACTTAATTAAGCTACTCACGATTAATCACACGAACATCACCTAAAATGCATGAAAGACTGTGATCTAAGCCTTTATAGCACTAAGTTATTCCTACATCCCAATGATGAATCCTTAGTGTTAATTTCTTGCAGTGTGGGTTTGAAGATTGGTTATCGACTTTAGATTAGGTTAGCCTAGGCTATGATCCTGCATTTCCTGTGCTTGCACCTTGAAGCTTACGAGCCCCGATTGATAATTAAATGTGGGAATTAATAGTGCATATATTTAGCCCAATAATTACTAAAAATGTCTCTAGATATTTGTCCCAGAGCAAGATGTGTTGAAGTCGATAGAAAGAGATCGTCTAGAAGGAGGGCATTAAGGCATCCCCCATCATCCAACATGAGGAGTAGAAGAAGGCCAAAAATTCTGGAAGGACTCAGACGGAAATATTGTAAGGAACACACTGAGGTACGACTCTGACATGCACTAGATGGAATAGTGCATGACAAAGACTCTCTGTTTAACAACCAATGATGAAGAATTTTATCACACAAGTTGTAGGTTGGTAAAATCTCAACCCAACCACCAAATGGCAACAGCTAAGAGAGAACCTACCCATTGTCACCTTAGGTAGTTGTTCCCGTCACTTTAGACATGAAGTGGTCACCTCAAGGGGGGAATCCTGGTGACCCTAGACGGGAATGAGATGGAAAGTGGGATGTATGAATGAATTCCCCTATAGGTCACGTTTTAATGTGTGGATAAGGCTTGAGTAAGGTCTTGAGGGTAGCCAAGAGTTTCCAAGAAGTAGTATACCTTGCAAATATTGATTGTACTTGCCCGAGACAAAAGGAAAACAATGATACAAGCCTAATTATATGATGGAAAAGAAATTTAATATTGATGTCCCTAATTGTAGTAGTTAGTAATAGTATATATCAGAAATAAAAATGATAATGAATTCCGCAAAACAAATTTCTAAAAGTCTAGTTGAAAGAGCAAGAGATAAACTAGAAATATCTAGATCAACCCAAGTAAGATAGAATTAGAATTTAGCAATGAAAGAAGGCTACAATAAAAAGGTGTTTGCAGAAATATTTTGCAGCCTTATGGCTATATCAAACTTGTTGTTACAGTAGTAAAATCAACCACCAAAAATTACAAAGAACCCACCCAAAAGTTTTGCTAGACCAAGTAGATAAAAGTGGAAAACTCCTAGTTGATTCTGACGGTTGAAAAGCAAGTTATGAGTGAAATAAAGTTAGGGTTTTTGCAGCCCTAATGGATGAAGATTAAATTTTATAACAACATAAAGCAATATCCATTTAGAGGGGATGCCATAGTGTCTAAGAGGTTCTCTAGGCACAAGGAACAAAACCCAAATTGTAGAAAGTTGAAATGACAAAAAATCATGTTTTCCAATGCACTATTTTATTTCTCCCATGAAAAAAAAGTAAATGATTAGTGCCTTGAATATTGGGTTATGGATTCAAAGAGTGATTTAAATATACTACTTCCCTGGGGGGTGTAAACCCTCTTACTCCCCAAGGCAAGTAAAGCTAACTAGGAAAGTGATAGAAGGGCATAAGCCCTTTTACTTCTCCTAGAAATTCCTTAAGTAACAAATCATTTCCAGGAAAACATTGATGAGATTAGTGGGGTTGTATGAACTTATACTCCCCAAGAAATTAAACTACTTAACCTTGCAACTAAGAAAAAGAGACAATAACAAGATGAAACCCTTCAACTAGAGAAAGAATCAACAAGATAAACTTCCACTTTACCAAGAGTTATTCACCAATATACAAGAGAAATGCTCCATAGGAGGTAGCGCACCACTTCCTTCCAGAAATAACAAAGTAAACCATGAAAAAAGTGAAAAATATAAGTAAAATCCCCAAGGGTAGAATTTGTTTTAGCCAAGTACTTCTCCAAATGGCAGAGTTATGTTATGAAAAGAGATTCACACGATCTCTATTTATACAAAACTCTTAAAGCATAGTTTGTCCACTTAGCAAGGGTAAACCATAAGATAAGGGGTCAACAACCCTTATCTTACCCCTTGAACCAAATAATAATATTTAACTTTCACTTTAACCCCAATTCCAAGTGTCAATGTGAAATAACCCCATCACCACCAAACCCCCTCAATAATGATGTCAAGCCTCAAAAAGTGACATTTTGCCTCTCCTAGGCAAGTCATTTGGGTAATAGGGGCTAGGTAAGATCCTCCATGATGCCATGTAAGCCTCTAAAGGCATGTGTTTTTGATATGGTATGTGGGCCTAGAACATTCAACCTATGGGATTTTTTCCCCAAGGAATCCCAAGCTAGACTTGTTCTCCCAAAACTGGCCACCAAGCAAGGTCCTGCAAAACAAAACGGTATGCCCTCCAAATATCTCAAGTCAAGATATCATGACAAGTGTAAACCAAAACTAATAAATAAGGAACCTAAGCATGTGCATCAAAACCACCTCATCAAATAATACAAATTCTCAAAGACCCTATACAATTGACCAAGTTTAAGTATGGGAGGGGTGTCATAAAAGTCCTATTGGGTATAACAAAACCCTCAAGTAGGGGATGCTCCCAAGGATGGCCTTTCAAGGTTATCTAATGGATTATTAGGTGGAAAGGGATTTAGAATTCATAGTTATATGAATTTCATGAAATACAATGGATCATATTATCTCATTTATGGGTGCCTTTGGAGAGGGTGTGTGGCACCTTCGCTTGCGATGTACTTTTTCCAATCCCATCTTATTGTCATTATTTCTTCTTATCTCTTCCTTTATCTTTATATTTCTTTCATGTTTTAAGGAACAAGCGGAAGGCCACTTTCGTGGCTTGATGTCCAGATAACGACAATGTCATTCTCAAATACCTCACAGAAATGAGAAGGTTTTCTCGTGATGAGACCCCCTTTATCTTAGTTGTGTAATTGAGAACCACTACCTTGGCTTTGTTGGACACACTGACCACACTGAGTGTGGGGGGGGTTGAATCAGTGTAGGGCTCTTTTCACAACTTCTTTACAAAACACCTTAGTTAGCAATCACCATTTACTCAATATTCATTACTTTCATTTATAACTAGTTGTTTGTATGTAATCATATCTCA
>SNQJ01S0132005.1:18093-43897 GCA_010110895.2 Picea sitchensis | reverse complement strand
GATAGAGAGATTGAAGTTTGCTTCTTGTTCAACCATGATACTAGATAGTTTCCTAGAAATAATTCTCATCCACTAGTAATTTTCTTGTCATTGATACTTCCTGCCCAATCTCCATCTGTATATGTTGTTAGAGTGAATTCCTTACTTCTTGAATACCACAATCCAAAGTTCAATGTGCCTTTTAAATATCTGAATATTCTTTTTAGTGCTTGCACATGTGTCTCCTTTGGTGAAGATTGAAATCTTGCAACCAATCCTACTGCTTGAAAGATGTATGGCCTTGATGTTGTCACATATAGTAGGCTTTCAATCATTGACATGTACAATGTTTGATTTTCTTCTAGAGAATAATCATCTTTGCTTAACTTGCTTCCTGTGATCATGGGTGTATTGACATGTGAATAGTATTCCATTTCTAATTTCTTCAACATTTCCTTGATATATTTGGTATGAGAAATGAATATTCCTTTGTTGGATTGAGAAATTTGCAACCCTAGAAAGATTGGCAATTCTTCAAGCATGGACATCTCAAATTATTTTTCATTTCTTTTGCAAACTTTTGTCTAATTTTATTAGTATTACTTCCAAAAATGATATCATCCACATAAAACAAAATGATTGACATATCTTCATTTTCCATTTTGATGTAAATATTGCTATGAATAGCTTCTCTTTTGAAACCTTGTTGTTGTAGGTATTTGTCAATTCTTCAATACCAAGCTCCGGAAGCTTGCTTTAGTCCATAGAGTGCTTTCTTCAGACTACATACATAATCTTTGTTTTATGTTAATTGAAATCCTTATGTCTGTTCAATATATAATTCTTCTTCTAAATTTCCATTTAGAAAGGCTGACTTGACATCCATTTGATAGAATTTGAATTTTTTGAAACATTCGAATTCCAAAAACATTCTAATTGCTTCTAATCTTGCAATTGGAGAAAAGGTTTCTTCAAATTCAATACCCTCTCTTTGAGCATACCCTTTATAGAATAATATTCCTTTATTTCTTACTACTTGTCCATATTCATCCAATTTGTTTTCGAAGACCCATTTAGTTCCAATCACATTCTTGTCTTTTGGTTTCGGCAAAAGTTCCCATGTCTCATTCTTCTCAATCTGATTTAGTTCTTCTTCCATAGCATTAACCCAATGCTTATCTTCAATGGCTTCTATAAAATTCTTGGGCTCTATTTTAGATAGCAAATAAAAGTTCAATCTTCTTCTAGTATGAACTACTACATCTATATCACCAAGAATATGACTTTCAGGATGATTCTTTTGGACAATTATGGATGGTGCCTTTTAATATTGGTGTTCTATTTCTTTGTGTTCTTCCTTTTCTTCTTCTTTGTATATTGTCTCCTATGGATATTCATTTGTTTGTGATTTTTCCTCTTGAGGTATTGTTTCATCTACTCTTACATCAATACTATCTACAACTTTGTGTAGTAATTTTTTGTAGCATTTGTAGCCCTTGCTTCTAGATGCATAACCAAGAAATATACCTTCATATGTTCTGGAATCAAACTTTTCTAAGTTATATTCATTTATATTTATATAGAACTTACTCCCAAATACTTTGAATTATTTGACTGTAGCTAGTATACCTTTCCATAATTCATAATGTGTCTTATTGTTTCTCACTCTAATTTGTGCTCTATTCAAAATGTAAATTACTATGCTAATTACTTCTCTCCAAAAGGTGTCTGGTAGTTTGGATACATTCAAGATTGTTCTATCCATTTCTTGTACATTCCTATTTTTCCTTTCTACAACTCGATTTTGTGGTGGAATCCTTGTTGCTGAAAAATGTCTCTTGATTCTACGATTCTCACAAAATTCATCAAATTCATAAGATGTAAACTCACCTCGTTTGTATGATCTTAAGCACTTAATTTTTAAATCAGTCTTGTTTTCAACTAGGGCTTTGAAATATTTAAACTTCTCAAATGCTTCGGTTTTTTCTTTGAAAATTTTACCCATGTTATTCTTGTGTAATCATCAATAAGAAACATAAGATAACTCTCGCCTTTTAAAGGTTGTGTTCTTGCTGGCCCGCAGAGGTCTATGTGTACAAGTTCCAATGGCTTTGATGTTGAGTACTCCTTTGTTTTGAAACTTACTCCCAACTTCTTCTCGTTCTGGCATGGCTTGCAAATAGTGTCAATAGGTTTTGAGATCCTTATCATATCTCTTACTACTTGTGTCTTACTGATTTTTACTAGATTGTCAAAGTTTATATGACCCATCTTTCTATGCCATAGCCAACTTTCATTTAGTTGTCCCATACAACATATTTCTCCTTTGACTTCATCGAGAACATATACATTTCTTGGAGTTTTGTTTTCTTTTTCCACCAATATTCTTGAGCCTTCTTTCCTTATATCACATCTTTTAGAATGAAATGTGAGGTCGTAACCTTGATCACACATTTGACTGACACTTAGAAGATTGTCTTTTCACCCTTCAACATACAAGTGATTCTATGTTTTAGTCTTTCCGTCATCAAGACTAACGATACCTTTTCCAAATATCCTTGCATAAGCATTATCCCCAAAGGTAACATTGCCTTCTTTTTCTTCCTTTAGGGTGATGAATTTTTTCCGATTCCCTGCCAGGTGTTTTGAACATTCACTTTCAATGTAAAATTCGTTTCCTTTCTCTTAAGCATACATTGCAAGCTCATACTCTTCCTTCTTTTGTTCTTCTTGCTTCCTTTTCCACACCTTTGTGTATTATTCTCTATTCTTGGAAATAACATATCCTTCCCTCTTTATGATGTTGCTTCTACAGTCACGTGCTATGTGCCCATAGTTATTGCACTTCTAACATTCAACGTTGTAATCAAGTAGGGGAGAAAATGAATTGTAGTTTCTATCAACAAACCCATGAGAACTTCTATATTTGTTGCTCACATAATTATTCTTTGAGGTTTTATAAGAACCTATGTTTAGATATCTCAAATGATCACTTCTTGCATAAGCTCTACAATCTATTGTTTTATGACCAAAATTATTGCAAGAAAAACAATAGCCAAGAAAGATATTTTGGTATTGGCTTATGAAAGGTCTTCTGGCTGGAACAACTCTTTGAACTCATTCTTGTAGGAAGAATCAGATTTATGTTGGTCATCATTTCCTTTCCTTCTGTTTCTTTCATTGTTAGTGGAGCCTTTGAGAATATTGGCATATATTTTAGGATTTTCTTCATTTTCCTTTTCTGATGGCTTTGTGACCTTAGTAATTGCATCTCTCTTGAGGGTATTTTTTTTTTTGTCGTATCCAATACCTGTCTTGATCAATGGTGACCTTTAGCAACTAAGAATATTATCTAATATGTTAGTACTCTTTCCAAAATTCAAGCTTCTATTCAAATGATCAACTGTTTTCTCTAGTTCCTTTCTTAAGTAAACGGTTTCAGTCTCTAGCTACTTGCAATTTTATTCATTTTCTTTCAACGAGATCATGACGTTGATAACTATTTTTTTTGTTTCATCAAGATCATGATACTTCTTTTCATACTTTTTCAATTTCTCTTTCTTCTTTTTATTCTTTCCCATGAGTATGTTTATTTCTTCTAAGGAACCAATGAGTTCTTCTTCAAGATTCACTTCCCCATAATTTTATTCTTCTTCTTAATCTCATTGTCTTCATTTTATTTATCATTAGACTTTGTATCCATGGCTATGAAGAGGAATTTTTCTTGACTTACCATGTGTGCTTCCGAGATCTACCTTCTAATGGTTAAGTTGTTTCCAAAGGAACCTGCTCTGATACCAATTGTTGAACTTATGCTTATTCTGAGGGGAGGAGGTGAATCTGTATAAGATATTTGTTACATCATTTAACCAATCATGAATCATTCATTATCTGAGAAACAATAATCACATATAAACTCAAATCACAATGCTCAAAGTTTAACATGGAGACCCAATCGAGAGAAAACCATAAAGCTTATCTTTATAAATATCTGTAGGCACCAACCTACTGTTACCAAGTTTATAGGAACCAACCAACTGGAGACACCAATATCTTTAAATGAGTGCCAACTAACCAATATGTAGGCACCAACCCACCGTTACAATATTTTCAGGCACCAACTTGTTGGAGACAACAATCCCCTCACCTTAGAACCAACTCAAAAAGATATATGAAGACACTAATCCAAGGTTCTCATACACAAAGTACTTCTAACTTCACCTCCATGCTTCATTCCATAAACAATACTTCAAAACCTAGTCACATGTAGCCTTAATGCCCTAACGGGCCTCATAACATCATTCCCAAAATATGACCCAGACTGCAGCATCACAACTTAAAACAAGTGCACATTGCAGCATCACAACCTCAAAATAGCAGATATTGAAATATCATAGACCTTCATTCCTTCATACTGCAACTTAAGAACAAAAAAATCCCAAGAAACCCCCTCAGACTTCTCTTGTGAACCTTTAGATCCCAAAAATACACCCTAACTCCTTTAGCACACCTCAGATCACTTCTATGCACCTCATAATTGATCTATTTCTTCGTTGATCTTAAAATGCATACATATATATTGTATTTATATTATTTTTGTCCTCATTTTTAGGGCTGACCTATAAATATTGGTTGAGTTGACCTAAATTTTCTGGTTGGCTTGTCGAACAAAACAATTCATATATCCTCGTTCCTAGGGAGTTAGAGTGAATGCCATATACCATTGGAAAGGTCTCGGAATAAGATGTCCAACCATATAACATATTATCCCATTTTATCTAGGTATATGGGATAAAAAATCATTCAACGACAGGGTATCCAAACTGAGCATCAAAAATCCAAAAACAATATTTCCAACAATTTCCATCTTGCAATATTTATCTTGGACATCTGTAGTCTCCCCATGTGCTTGACATCAATGACAATAATATTTCCAACACAAGGGAGAAGAGATTCAAGAATTGAAACCAAATATTTATGCATCCCACAAATAAAGATCCCTTATATATCACATATGCTCCTAGAAAAATATGTCACTTAACCTCTATTATAGCATAGGTTGTAGATTGGGCAAAGCTCGACTCAACCACAAAATAAAATGCTACAACTTGGGAATCCTACACCCAATGTCACCTCGATGTAGGTCCCTCACTTGAGGGGTGACTAAGGTCACTTCTGGGAGGCGATCCCGGAGACCCTAGGGGGAATGAGAAGGATGAAGGGAAGTGTAAGAAGAAGTTCCCCGGAAGGTAAAGTGATGGAAGAAATGATTGGTTGAAAATGGTAAGTGAAGAGAGGTAAATGGATACCGAGTAAAGAGATAGTTTATGATGGACCTTTACCTGTCTAAGACACAAGAAAATACACTTTTCCAACCAATCATAGTAATGGATCATCAAGTTAGGCTTGTTATCCCTAAAATACAACAGCATACAAGTTATAAAATCAGCAATAAGTTTTTCACTAAAGCTACTTTATGATGTTATATTGACTAGCTAGTAAGTAGGTGAGTTAGGTTGGCAAATAGTTAGGTTTAGGCTAGGAATTGGTCAATGGTTTAGGGTTGTCACAAGTATGAATTTTCTGCATACAATTGTAGAACTATGGTTGTAGCTAACTAGGGAAATTATCATAAAATTTTGTGGTCATATGTTAGTGCTAGGTGGCCCAAAAAGTGCACCCGAGCTAGGAGACTTAGTGGCTGACAATTTGAGGAAAGTTAGGGGCTAGTTAGTGAGATATTAGCACCTACAGTTAGTGATTTTTTGTAGCCTTATGGATGTAGAAAACAATTTAGTGAAGAAAATTTATTTTTGGGTAAAAGAGGATTCCCTAAGGAGGTAAGACTCCTCAAATAATCAAGAAAACAATCCAAAAGAGACAACTTCAAAACTTGAAATTTGTACTTTTACCAAGACAACAATTTATTTCTCCCATGCAATAAGTAAATTACTAGTTCCCTTAAAAAAAGGGTTAATGGAATCAAGAGAATGTGAAGAATCTAGATAGGCTACTTCCTTGGGGGTGTAAACCCTTTTACTCCCCAAGGAAAGCTTCTTTTATCTAGGGTTTCAAATAGGAGGGTGTATGCAATTATACTCCTCCTAGTAAACCCTTATGAAGCAATATTGCCTTAGTAATAAAATGGCGGAAACAAAAGTAGATATGTATGCCCTTATACTCCCTACATGGATCAAGCAAATAGAACCTTTAACTTGTACAAATGATAATAGAATGAAATAAATGGCACCTTCAATAATTTAAAAGGAAATTAAAGCTAGACTAACCACCAAAAAGAAATGAAGGAAGCCTTCCAAGGCTAGCACACCATCTCCATCAACCATAACCAAGACATAGCCATAAACTAAGGCAGACGAGAGATAACTAGCCAAAGAGAGAAAAAAATTCAGTGCAAGAGCTTCTCACAATAGAGATTTATGTCTTATATAAAAATGAAATGAGGTGATCTCAATTTATATCATCCTTCTAAACATAATTTGTCCACAATTGTGCATAAGATTAGGGTAAAACACAAGACACGGGGATAACAACCCTTGTCTTTTCCCTTTACAATAATTTAACACCATTTTACACATAGAAAACCCTAAAAAAAAGGTGGCGTCATCCCTTAAAGGAGGACGTTTTGGAAAATTGAGCAAGTCATTGGAGTTGGGCCATGTGGAAATCATCTGGAGCCTCTCCACCTCAAAATGCCATGTGTCATGCTCTATTTCATCATCAACCACCACATGCCCCTCAAATGTGATTTCAAACCCCTAGGGAGTGACATTTTTCCCCTTATGGGAAAGTCGTTTGGCATGCAAAGGGTGGGCTATGTCTATCCAGCTGTCTCCTAGGCCTCTGAAGGCATCTCTATATCATTTGGCATGTGGTCCTATGTCATCCATCCGATGGGATTCTTTCCCCATGGAAGGCCAAGATGGGCTTGTTCTTCCAAAACTGGCTACAAACCTATACTTGCAAGACAAATGGATA
The DNA here is from genome assembly GCA_010110895.2 of Picea sitchensis. Classification (NCBI taxonomy): domain Eukaryota; kingdom Viridiplantae; phylum Streptophyta; class Pinopsida; order Pinales; family Pinaceae; genus Picea; species Picea sitchensis. Next base: position 36,922 of record SNQJ01S0132005.1, on the reverse strand, counting down.
TAGTCTCCAAGGATCTCAAGTCAAAGCATCATGATGAGTAAATTAAGTTAATAAAAGAGCCATCAAAGCATGTATACCAAGACTACATCATACAAACATGTGCTGAAGAAACTAGATGTTTTGCCAAGTTTAGTTGTGGGAGGGTTGGCATGGTACTCTTTTCAATGGATCAAAACCCCTAAGTCTAGGAACAATCCTATCTGAGACATGTGAATTAAGTGGAATGGATGGGGAAGTAATCAATGGGCATGGTGTTCATGATATGAAAGGTTCCATAGTATCTCATTTATGGGTGCCTTTGTGGAGGGTGTGTCACACCTTCATCCATAATGCATTTTTTCCAAGCCCATCAATTGCCTTTTATATTTATTTATTTGTAATTTCTTTCTGTATATCATAGGGTGAGTTGGAGGCCACTACCCTGGCGTGGTGACTAGGTAATGACAATGTCACCTACAAGTACTTTCACGAAGATGAGAAGGTTGGCTCGTGATGAGACCCCCTTTCCCTTATCCATGCAACTGAGAACCATTACCATGGTGTGATGGCTAGAAATGGTAGTGTCATACCATTAGATACCCATGGACGTTATAGGATGGCTCATGATGAGACCCCCTATCCTCAACTAATCCTTTAAGTATCTTTGTTTATTCTTTTCATAGGTTCCTTATTTTCTTGTGGATAAGCTTTTCATTGCTTTCTCGGGATCCCCTGGGAAAAACATCTAGAATGTTCTTTTATTAGAATTTTATCTTTTTCCATCTAACTCCCCTCTGGGGCTTCAACCCCCTCTTCCCATGAAATGAGGAATGGTCCCTTCTAGGGTCAGTTTACCCCAAAATCCCAAGAGATTATGTCATGAGGGGAAATAATGATGGAAACTGATAGGTATGGTCGGGAGTGGCACAATGACTCATCAAAGGAAGCTCCCAGAAACACCCCATCCTAAGGGTGACCATCTACTTGAGTTCCCCAAGCCAACCACCAACATTTAAACAAGGTAAAGGGCATAGTTTCCAAAGAAAATGTCTCATAATAAAAAATAACCTCTGATACACAAGCTAGAATTCATCAAATATTAAAATGATACCCACCATAATACCTGATTTGTACCACATGAAGCAAGACCCAAGTGACCTGTGGTGGAAAGATGGTGTGGATGATGACCAGGTGTTGGATCACTATGGTGGCAATGCAGGTCTCTAGCTATGTAGAAGGGATATTGTTGGTCATGTGGCCTCTTAGCACTCCATATATGCAACCCGAGGGCCTCAAGATGTAATCTCCTTAGTTATCCACAAAATGGGGATAACATCTGGCTCCTACTTGAGGACATGTGCTCGTCGTAGAGTGCATGAGAATTGCAACATCTCTCGGTAGACTTGTGCCTGCGAGGATACATCAAACTGTCAAGTGCAGGCTGGCCTACTCATCCTTGTTCTCATATGGTCATATTCAAAACCAACTAAGCTAGAAAAATAAAATTTTGACAAAATTCCTAACTAAGTATACATATATGATGATGAAATCAATAATGAAATTAGAGAAAAATGAAAATTCAATGCAACTAAACTAATATGCGGAAACAAAATGCAAGATGCAAGAAAGCAAGATGACTCACCTACTTACCTGGGGTCCTGGGACCCTAAAGATCAAGTCCCGAAAGTGTTAGGTGAAATCATACAACCAGTGCAACCACCTGATCATCGGACGAAGACATTTCCCCCTGTTCTTAATCATGTGAAACAACAAAGATAAGTCCAACACATAGTCATCATGAGCATAAATAAGCATATAATCAATCATGAAATAAAACTCATGGAGATGGGTGGGAGGGAGGAAATCCTCCTGAACAGAGAAACCATAATCTCGATTGTCCTAGAAGTCCCTCCTGCAAGCATAGACACAAGCCCGATCTATCCATATCTAGAGTGGACTAGCATATGTAGATGATGGTTCATCTTCATTCTCATCAACACAATCACTTCTCCCTGAAGATTGAGAAGATGGGAGATAGCCCAAGAAGACCCCATGCTTCACCCGAGGGGAAGAAATGAGGTATGGGATGGACTTAGGTCTAGAAGAATAAAAATACTGCCTCTTCGTCTGTGAATCCTCGTGAGAATCCCCAATATGAAAAAAACATTTCTCCGTGGAGTGAACCTATGATTTCCCTGGGATGTCTATGTCTTGGTACTCTTCCAAAATCAAGGGCGAAGATGTATGAAAATCCTCATAGAAAAAATATGCATCTCCAAAAGTATATGCATCACCCTGAAGATGTTGTGACAAGTCATTCTCAAATGGATCGAGCAAATACGTGATCATTTCACCATCACCATCCAAAACATCTGAGTCATATATGGACAGAGACCAATCCTTTTTTTGGGGGTACCCTCTACGTCGTAAGTGGGATCTCCGTCAAAGGTGAAAAGGCCCATGTCCCATCCACGTTTTACAATCTGTATGAAAGTGTCAATATGATGATCATTTATATTCGAGGAATCTTCTAATGCTCCTTCACTTCTAGGAACATGGAACACGATGTCATCAAGATCATCAAAAGGATAATAACTCATGGTGTTATCCTCTTTATGTGTAGGAGGAATAGCGGCTTTAATGTCTTCATCTAGGTCATTAAGTGAAAGCAATTCATCTTCATTAAGTGCCTCCTCAAAATCTTCAACGTGATAAGCTTCATCAGGATATTCTTGGAATATTTCTTCATAAGCATGTTCTTCAAGAACCTCTTTTTCTGTGAGGACTTGGTCTTTAGTAGATTCATGCAATAACTCTTTTACTTGGTTCATCAGCTCTTCAACGAATTTATTAGCATCTCTTTCCCTTTCAATCTGCAAAATTTCCTTCCATGAGAAATGGAGAGGTTTTGGTTGATTCCAAGGTTCCATAGTCCCATTGACTAGAAGAACACCTCAAAGGAGTCTCAAGGGGAGAGAAAGGCTCATCAAAGGATGAAATGGGGAAGTAGGGGAAAGGTGAGTAATGGAAAGGTAGGTTCGGGAAATGGTGGAGTCGTCAGAAAAACTTTGAAGAAGTTTTGTCAAAGGAAAAAGGGTAGGTTCTTGGAGTGGAGTCACCCGACAAGCTTGGGGTGAAGGATTTGGGAAAGAGACTTGACAAAAGTGTTGTTTAGGGAACAAAGAGGATTCAAAATCCTCCCTAGAAATGACGCCAAAATGTTATAGAACAGATTGTAGGCTGGGCAAAGCCCGACCCAAACACAAAATCAAATGCTACAACTTGGGAATCCTACACCCAATATCACCTCGATGCAAGTCCCACACTTGAGGGGTGACTAAGGTCACTTCTGGGAGGTGATCTAGGAGACCCTAGGGGGAGTGAGAAGAATGAAGGGAAGTGTAAGGAGAAGTCCCACCGAAGGTCAAGTGATGGAAGAAATTATTGGTTGAAAATGGTAAGTGAATAGAGGTAAATGGATACCAAGTAAATATATAGTTGTTGGTGCACCTGTACCATCCCGAGACACAAGAAAAGACACTTTTCCAACCAATCATAGTAATGGATCAACAAGTTAATCTTGTTGTTTGTAAAATAGTGCAGAATGCAAGTTATTAAATCAACAATAAATGTTGCACTAGATCTACTTTATGATGTTAGATTGACTAGCTAGTTAGTAGGTGAGTTAGGTTGGAAAATAGCTAGGTTTAGGCTAGGAATTGGTCAATGGTTTAGGGCTGTCACAATTCTGAATTTTCTGCGGAAAATTGCAGACCTTTGGATGTAGCTAACTAGGGAAATTATCGGCAAATTTGGTGGTCAGATGTTAGTGCTAGGTGGCCCAAAACATGTGCCCTAGATAGGAGACTTAGTGGCTGAAAATTGGAGGAAAGTTAGGGGCTAGTTAGTGACATATTAACACCTAGGGTTAGTGATTTCCTGCAGCCTTATAGATGTAGAAAATAAGTTAGTGTAGCAAATTTATTTGTGGGTAAATAGGACACCATAATGAGGTAAGACTACTCAAAGCATCAACACAAAAATCCAAAGGAGACAACTTCAAAACTTGAAATTTGTACGTTTACCAAGGAAACAATTTATTTCTCCCATGCAATAGGTAAATTACTAGTGCCTTTGAAAAAAGGGTTAATGGAGTCAAGAGAATGTGAAGAAGCTAGATAGGCTACTTCCTTGGGGGTGTAAACCCTTTTACTCCCCAAGGAAAGCTTCTCTTTTCTAAGGTTTCAACTAGGAGGGTGTATACAATTATACTCCTCTTAGTAAACCCTTATGAAGAAATATTCCCTTAGCAGTAAAATGGTGGAAACCCAAGTAGGGGCTTATGCCCTTATACTCCCTACTTGGATCAAGAAAATAGAACCTTTAACTTTTACAAATGATAATAGAATGAAATGAATGCCATCTTCAAGCATTTAAAAGGAAATAAAAGATAGACTAACCACCAAAAAGAAATGAATAAAGCCTTCCAAGGCTAGCACACCATCTCCATCAACCATAATCAAGACATATCCATAAACAAAGGCACAAGAGAGAGAGAACTAGCCAAAGAGAGTAAAAATTTTAGTCGAAGAGCCTCTCAAAATGGAGAGGTATGTCTTATATAAAAATGAAATGAGGTGATCTAAATTTATATCATCCTCCTAAACATAATTTGTCCACAATTGTCCATAATATTAGGGTAAAACACAAGACAAGGGGATAAAAACCCTTGTCTTTCCCCTTTAAAACAATTTAACACCATTTTACACATAGAAAACCCAAAAACAAAGGTGACATCATCCCTTGAAGGAGGACATTTTAGAAAATTGAGAAAGTCATTGGAGATGGGATGAAAAGTAGGGTGTCCAAAGGCCACATGGAAATCATCCAAAGCCTCTCCACCTCAATATGTCATGTTTCATGCTCTATTTCATCATCAACCACCACATTCCCCTCAAATGTGATGTCAAGCCCCTAGAGAGTGATGTTTTTCCCCTTATGGGAAAGTTGTTTGGCATGAAAAGGGTGGGCTATGTCTATCCAGTTGTCTCCTAGGCCTCCGAGGGAATATCTCTGTCATCTGGCATGTGGGCCTATGTCATCCATCCGATGGGCTACTTGCCCCATGGAAGCCTAAGCTGGGCTTGTTCTTCCAAAAATGGCCACCAACCTGTACCTGCAAGACAAATGGATATGCCCTCCAAGGATATCAAATCAAAGCATCATGATGAGTAAATCAAGTTAATAAAAGATCCATCAAAGCATGTATGCCGGGACTACATGATACAAGCATGTTCTTAAGAAACTAGATGTTTTGCCAAGTTTTGTTGTGGGGGGGTTGGCATGGTACTCTCTTTAATGGATCAAAACCCCTAAGTCTAGGAACAACCCTATTTGAGTCATGTGAATGAAGTGGAATGGATGGGGGGAGTATTCAATGGGCATGGGGTTCATGATATGTATGGGTCCATAGTATCTCATTTGTGGGTGCCTTTGTGGAGGGTGTGTCACACCTTCGTCCATAATGCATTTATTCCAATCCCATAAATTTCCTTGTATCTTTCTTTCTTTGTAAGTTATTTAAATATAGCATAGGGTGAGTTGGAGGCCATTTCTCTGGCATGGTGACCAGGTAATGGCAGTGTCACCCACAAGTACTTTCACGGAGATGAGAAGGATAGCTCATGATGAGAACCCCTTTCCCTCATCCATGCAACTGTGAGACATTACCATGGTGTAATGGCCATAAATGGTAATGTCATATAGTTAGATAACCATGGACGTGATAGGTTGGATCATGATGAGACCCCCTATCCTCAACGGGATCCTTGTTTTCTTGCAGAGAAGATTTTCATTTCTTTCTTTGGATCCCATGGGCTAATCACCTGGAAGGTTATCTCATTAGGATTTTATTATTTTCCAGCTAACTCCCCTCTCAACCTTCAGCCCCTTCTTCCAATGAAATGAGGAATGGTCCCTTCTAGGGTCAATCTACCCCAAATCCCAAGAGATGATGTCATGAGGGGAAATAGTGGTGCAAATTGGTAAGTATGGTCAGGAGTGGCATGATGAATCATCAAAGGAAGCTCCCAAAAACACCGTATCCTAAGGGTGACCGTCTACTTGAGTGCCCCAAGCCAACCACCAACATTTAAACAAGGTAAAAGGCATAGTTTCCAAATAAAATGTCTCATAATAAAAAATAACCTCTGATACACAAGCTAGAATGCCTCAAATATTAAAATGATACACACCATCATACTTGACTTGTACCGCATGGAGAAAGACCCAAGTGACATGTGGTGTAAAGTTGGTGTGGACAATGACTAAATGTTGGGTCACTGTGGTGGAAATGTAGGTCTCTAGCTATGTAAAAGGGGTATTGTTGGTCATGTGGCCTCTCAGCACTCCTATTTGCAACTTGAGGGCCTCAAGACGTAATCTCCTTAGTTATCCACAAAATGGGGATAACATCTAGCTCCTACTTGGGGACATGTGCTTGTTGTAGAGTGCATGAGAACCACAACATCTCCTGGTAGACCTGTTCCTGCAAGGAAACATCAAACTGTCAAGTGCAGGATGGCTTACTCATCCTTGTTTTCATATGGTCATAATCAAAACCAACTAAGATAGAAAAATAAAATTTTGACAAAATTCCTAAGTATACATATATGATGATGAAATCAATAATGCAAGTAGAGAAAAATAAAAATGCAATGCAACTAAACTAATATGCGCAAAAAGAATGCAAGATGAAAGAAATAAAGATGGCTTACCTACTTACCTAGGGTCCTAGGACCTTGAAGATCAAGTCTCGAAGGTGTTAGGTGAAATCGTACAACTAGTGTGCAACCACCTGATCATCCAACGAAGACATTTCCCCCCGGTGCTTAATCATGTGAAACAACCAACATAAGTCCAGCACATAGTAATCATGAGCATAAATAAACATATACCCAATCATGAAATAAAACTCATGGAGATGGGTGGGAGGGAGGAAATCCTGCTGAAAAGAGAAACCACAATCTCAATTGTCCTGGAAGTCCCGCCTGCAAGCATAGCCACAAGCCTGATCTATCCAACTATGGAGTCGACTAGCATATGTAGATGATGGCTCATCTTTATCCTCATCAACATAATCATTTATACATGAAGACTGAGAAGATGGAGATAGCTCAAGAAGACCCCATGGTTCACCCGAGGGAAAGAAATGAGGTATGGGATGGGCTCAGTTCTAGAAGAAGAAAAACATCGCCTCTTCATCTATGAACCCTCGTGAGAATCCCCAAGATGACAAAACTTTTTCTTTGTAGACTGAACCTTTGATTTCCCCGGGATGGGTATGTCTTGGTACTCTTCCAAAATCAAGAGTGAAGATGTCTAACAATCCTCATAGAAAACATATGCAACCCCAAAAGGATATGCATCACCTTGAAGATGTTGTAGATGTCGTGACAAGTCATTCTCAAATGGATCAAGAAAATGTGTGATCATGTCACCATCACTATCCCAAACATCTAAGTCATATATGCATGGACACCAACCTTTACAAACCCTTTGTTTGAGGGCTACCCTCAACATCGTAAGTGGGATCTCCGTCAAAGGTGAAAAGGCCCATGTCCCATACACATTTTCCAACCTGTATGAAAGTGTTAATATGTTGATCATCTGTATTCAAGGGATCTTCTAGTGCTCCTTCACTTCTAGGATCATGGAATAGGTTCTCATCAAGATCCTCTAAAGGGTCATAACTCATAGTGTTCTCCTCTTGATGTGTATGAGGAATAACGACTTGGATGTCTTCATCAGGGTCATTAAGTGAAAGAAATTGATCTTCATTAAATGCCTCCTCAGAATCTTCAACGTGATAAGCTTCATCAATATCTTCTTGGAATATTTCTTCATAAGCATGTTCTTCAAGTACCTCTTTATCTGTGAGGGCTTGGACTTCAGAAGATTCATGCAATAACTCTTTTACTTGGTTCATCATCTCTTCAATGGCTTTATTAGCAACTCTTTCCCTTTCCATGAGAAATGGAGAGGTTTTGATTGATTCCAAGGTGCCATAGTCCCATCGACTAGAAGAACACCTCAAAGGAGTCTCCAGGGGAGAGCAAGGCCCATCAAAGGACTAAAAGGGGAAGCAAGGAAATGGTAAGTAAGGGAAAGGTGGGTTCGGGAAATGGTGGAGTCGTCAGAAAAACTTTGAATAAGGTTTGTCAAAGGAAAAATGGTAGGTTCTTGGAGTGGAGCCACCAAGCAATCTTGGGGGTAAGGCTTTGGGAAAGAGACTTGCCAAAAGTGTCGTTTAGGTCATGAAGAGGATTCAAAATCCTCCTTGGAATTGGCGTCAAATTGTTATAGCATAGGTTGTAGGTTGGGAAAAGCCTGACCCAACCACAAAAGAAAATGCTGCAACTTGGGAATCCTACACCCAATGTCACCTCAATGTAGGTCCCGCACTTGATGGGTGACTAAGGTCACTCCTAAAAGGCGATCCCAGAGACCCTAGGGGGAATGAGAAGGATGAATGGAAGTGTAAGGAGAATTCCCCCATAAGGTCAAGTGATGGAAGAAATGATTGGTTGAAAGTGGTAAGCGAAGAGAGGTAAATGGATACCAAGTAAAGAGATATTTTTCGGTGCACCTATACCTACACGAGACACAAGAAAATACACTTATCCAACCAAGCATAGTAATGGATCAACAATTTAATCTTGTTGTCCCTAAAACACATCAGCATACAAGTTAGTAAATCAGCAATAAATGTTGCACTAAAGATACTTTATGATGTTAGATTGGCTTGCTAGTTAGTAGGTGAGTTAGGCTAGAAAATAGCTAGGTTTAGTCTAGGAATTGGAAAATGGTTTAGGGTTGTCACAAGTCTGAAGTGGTCAAGGCCACATGTACAAATATACAACAAAAATTTGCCCAAGGGAATGGTAAATATCCATTAAAAAATGAATGAGATGAGTCAAAGGCTCAATGTCTAGTCTCCAAATGCTGGAGATATTACACACACCTCACTCACCTAGTGACTAATATTCCTAATTTTGATAGTCTAAGATTGAGGGCACTATTAAGAGATGGAATTTTATCTCCAGAGAATATTTCCTAAAAAATAGGGTGCCTCATTTAAAATAGGGGTGCCTCCATCTTCAGTTTGACTTCACTTAGGAGTTCAGTTAGACTAGTTGATAATTTAGCTAAACTAGTGGAGGTCAACTCATGCATGCAACAATTTATTTTTTCATGCTTAAGAGAGGGAGGGTGCATATTTCATGCATGCATGCTCTTCTCTCTCCTCCACATGTGTGGATTCAATTAACTATTGATTCCTTTGATAGTTGAATCACACTCGGTGGAAGATGAACTTCAATTTTTGTAAGTGAGTGTCTACTTAACTCTAGATAACTACTAAGGAAAATTCTCTTGGCCATGCAATTATCTATTGTGCATTGACCTATTATTAGGGTTTCTTCATGTATTTATTACACACTCATGTAATACAATTTGCACATTCATTCGCAATTATTTCTCTCATTCTTGTTTCTTTTTCTTGGTTCTTTTTGCAAGCTTTGTATGATTTTATCTGGCTAGGTTCTCTGTGAATTTCACATGGTATCGGATATTTTTTTCTAGGAGAATATGCATAATAACTTTATTTGTAGGATCAAAAAATTGCACCAGTTAGAAAAAGTGGAATTATTGTTGTCAGTACTTCTTACGCTACACAAATATTTTGAAAGGAATCCAAATATTGCTATTCTTCTCATAAGAATAGGTTTATTTAAAATAACCATGGCGACAAAAGTAGAGCCTCATTCTCCAAAAGAGAAAAAACGGTTTTCTTAATAGACAAGATATGGCTCTCAAACTTATATGCTTGCATGTTTCTCCTGAACTACAATATCATGTAGAGGAATCATCACTCTTAACTTTGGATGAACTATAGACAAAATTGGAGGTCTGATTCAGGATAAAGGAATGTTGTGAAGAGTGCATGCAGGAGATCGACAAGACAACGCCAGTATAAAAGCCGCTAGAATAACATGTCTCTCAATTTGAAGAGACTTCTGCATCTCAAGGGCCACATGCAGAGAATTCTATATAGTTATATGCACATTCTTTTGTTCCATTCATTTTATATGGTGTCTACTTTATTTTAGATCTATTTTCCGAATCAGTTTCACAAGATATTGAGAATGCAAATCAAAGACCCAAATGGACATAATCCACCCTGTTGGGCCCGGGATTTGATCAATTTTATGACAGCTATTAGACACTTGTGTCGAATGTACATATGTGTTTTTCATGTTTTGGAGAATCTTTTTGAATATTTTTGTGCTAAAATGGTATGATCTACACCAGGTATGTATGATTCATGTTTGATGTCAATATTGAGTATAATTGATCATGTTTTATGTTCCCAAATATCTAATTCACATTTTTTTGGTGTTACAGGGAAAAAACACATCACATTTATGCTTCCGACACTCAATCCGACACTCCTTCCAATATTTGATCCGGTACCCAGTCTGACACTTCGTCCAGCACTGTGTCTTGCACAAAAACGGTACGATTTGGCAGTTATGGTATTGGTAGCCAGTGGTTGGCGAATCAAGAACATGGGTTTTTCTCATGCTTGCCCCCTCTAGCTATTGAACCCTTGACAACTCAGTTTAAGTTGTTAAGCAGGGTGATTATTGGCTCGCTCTATTTTGGCAGTTAGAGCACCATTAATGTAATTTTCCGAATTTAGAAGTGATTCAACCCTCCTGTGGTCGACCACTTGGTCTATAAATATTATAAATACCACCGTGGTGGTCAGATAGAAGTTAAGCAGTAGAAAAACCAGTGTGACAGGGACAAAACACGATTTTACTCTGTTTTGCCATTTTTCATTGCCAAATTATATGAAAAATGTGTTTTTGAGTTTTCATGGTGAAATCGAATTACTAAGTTTGTGGTGTGATTTTAGGAAGTGACCACGACTTGCTGGGGGGGCCACCAACAGTCTGGTAATTGTTATTTAAGTTGTTTATGCATTTCATAGCTTAGTTGTCTCTTCTTTATTTCCTGTACATGCATTATTATTTTGTTAATTATTTTGTTGTTGTAGTTTAATCATTTTAACTCTCTTTTGCAGGTTAGTATGAAGGATTGTGTTAGCATGCGTTGATCTTGTAGTTAGGAACGAATTTGCAAATTCATAGACTAACCCCATGTGCAATTAGATATTAGATTTTGTTTTATTTATGCTGTTAGAATTAAATTTAAAACAGAGTAGAACATAGTTTTAATTTGAGTTTTATTTAACAAGGATTTGATGGATGGATATGATTAATTTTAGTTTTTAATTATAGATTGTTTATTTCATTTTTATGTGGATCTTTCTTAATTAGTTGTTGATTAATGTAGTTGGTAGTTTACTTTTTAATGTCATGTTTTAATTTCTGTTCTTAAGCATTTTCCTTATTGCAGTTTGAATTGTTAAGATATATATAGCATAGTTTCATTTTATGTACTTTCTTTTCTAGAATTAGATTGCAATTATATTTCTTAGTTTATGGTTGAGTTTGAGTATGAATTTTTCTTACATAGTATAGAAGTACAATTATGATCTCGTTATATTGTTGATGTTTAATTCATGAATATGCATGTTAATTAACATTGTTTCCATAATGGCTAAATTCGCATTGGATTGTTTAATCCATACCTTTCACTTTGCTATTGAAATCAGTATTGAGCTTATACCGCTTGAATTATCCTTTGTTTTCAAGTGCCATCGAGATATCATACGACACCAGAGACATTCACACAACCACCAACACTATGTTTGAGTTTTCATAGGTTAAAATATAGTTTCTTGCTTTCGTAGATCAGAAGATATAGTTTCTTGTTGTCGTAGATCAAAAGATAGTTTTATTGTTGTTTTAGGGTAGATAGTATTTTGCTTTGATAGGTTAAAGAGCAGTTTGTTTATCATAGATTAAAGGTTAGTTGTTAGTTCTTTCTTGCTTTCAATTAAATAGATTTCCTTTTATGAATTAGAAATAGTTTTGAAGTTTGAATTAATAATATAGTTCACTTGACTCTTAGGTTAGATAGTTGTTCAATGAGAAGTTTTAATTAGATTACTTGCAGTAGAAGCTATCTTAGAGTAGTTAGTTGTTTACTTGCTTTAATAGGTTAGCTAGTTGTTTTTCTTACTTGTTTACTTGCTTTAATAGAATAGTTGCTTGTTTGTTTATTTACTTGCTTTCATAGGGTAGTTTCTCATTGAATTTAGGTAGGCAAGTTAAGTAGTTTGTTTTCGTTATTTGCCTATTGTTATGCTTATTAGTTTCTTTTGCTTATTGCTATGAACTAGTTTGCTTTAAATAGGGTTTTCGTTTGTTTTTCTCGAACTATCCATCGATCCTTGATCCAAAAGTACTTAGGTTACATAGTTTCAAGTTGCATAGTAGGATTTGTTCATTAGATAGGTTTGCGTGAATAGATTAACCCTTAGATAGCCACTTCCTTAGTTAGACTATACTACTACCAACCCTTCTACCTTTGGCATATATTTTGCTACAACTCTAAGTTTACTTACCTTGGGTTGACAATTTAATTGAGGGTTTTTAGTGTGTTTTTAGTGCATATACAACACCCATCACACCCTATAGGTCATAGGTGACCTTGTGGGAGATCCAGTGGATTAGACAAGAACAAGATCTTAGTTTGAGGAGCCACCTCTTTCACTTAAAACTACATAGCCATTAATTCTCATGCATTGCTACATGATTCTTGCATTTAACCCTTGGGCCTGTGTGTTAAAATAATGTAATTGAAAAGTGTATTCTTATTATTATTTGATATATTATTCATTGGATCAATCCCCATTGCAGATTGATCATGCCGGCTATTATAAAGGACCAAATCCCCTTTTGCAAATTGGTCAAAAGATAATTGTAATAGGAAGAATAAGAAGTTGGCCCCAAAAGTTATTAAAGAGGCCCCAAAATATAATAAAGGTGGTTATAACCACCCAGTTGGAGAAGTCAGCCCTGCCAGTGAAGAGACACTTCACATGTGCTAGTCTTGTATAAATAAGGAGGCTAGCGCCTCACTTAGACACACAACTCACTTGCTCATTTGAGAGACAAGTTTCAGAATTGCAGTTAGAGAAGAAGGAGAGAGAGTGGCACATCTTTGTGAGAGGATCTTCTATTTTAGTTTGAGTTATCTCTTGGCATTGTATTGGCTATCTATAATAAGGAAGTTTTGCTGGGTTTTCTTCCCCTAGAGGGTTTCCCAGGATAAATGATGTGTCTCTTGTGATTGTGATTTCTCAGTGATCTTGTATTATTCTATTGTTATCTATTGAAATGCAAAGAAATATAATAATGGCTTAAACATTAACATGGTATCAGAGCCAAGATGAAGAGAGCATCTTTCACAACAATGAAAAATGTCACTGTTGCCATACATGCAAATTAGGGCTTTTTTTATGGTGAATCTTTTCATCACTAAAACCATCTAGAAAAGTGCGCCCTCCCACAAGGATAAATTTGGCACTCTCAGCACACCTTTTTCAGTGGTTGGATCTCCCAAAAATTTAAACACTAGTTTCACAATGTACCAGAAGTACCAGAAAACCAGTGTCCCAGAAGTACCAGAAGTACCAGAGTACCAAAGGTACCAGAAAACTAGAAGCACCAGTCCAGAAATCCACAGATCAAGTTTGGAAGAGAAAAAGTTGGATTTTCATAGATCCAAACACACCAGGGTACTCGCCTCAACCAAGCACACCTCCTGGTAATTTCAGATTTTGATTTTGGGCACCTTCATTTTTTGGTCATTTTCCTAGCTCTAGGTAAAAGTTGTCTGCAAGCGTTAAGATTGTTGACAAGATATAAGGAGTGGAAAATTTTCATGCCTGGAAGTATAGGATTGGCCTCATTCTTGAAGATAATGACTTAGCAAGATTCGTCAAAGAAGAAGTACCAGAACCCGTCGATGCTGCAGAAAAGGAAAAGCATTACAAGAACACAATCAGGGCCAAAAGAATCATATCAGATTCAATCAAAGACCACCTGATTCCTTATGTATCATCTAAGAAGACTTCGAAAGAAATGTTTGATTCCTTGACTAGACTATATGAAGGAAAGAACATAAACCGGAATATGAATCTAAGAACTCAATTGAAGAATACAAGGATGGAGAAAGGAGAAACGATTCAGGAATATTTCTCCAGAATATCAGAATTCAAAGAACAGTTAGAAGCGATTGGAGATACCATAGATGAATAAAAAATCATAATGATGACCCTAAATGGTCTCACAAGACCTTGGGATGCATTCATCCAAATGATATGTGCCAGAATGAAGAAACTGAAGTTTGATAGTCTATGGGAAGAATGCATCCAAGAAGAAACAAGAGTAGTGAATTGTGAAGAGTTACTAGCAAGAGATGATGATCACGCCCTAGCTAATCACACCAAAGGAGGAAGGAAGAAACCCTACTTCCCAAAAGGAGACTCATAAAGAGCCTCAACATTCAAACAAATTCAATCATAAAGAATCTCATCCAAGGAGATTTCAGAAGAAGGGACAACAAAAGGAAAGAGATTACTCATCTATACAATGCTATCATTGTGACAAGATGGGACATATTGTGAAGTTTTTTCCAGCCAAATGAGATTAATACAAGAGAAAACATATGAGGCACCACGCCCATGTAGTCGAAGATGAAGAGCCACCTGCAAAGATGATAAGAGAGGAGATCAAAGACCATGTCTTAATCTCGGCCCTCTCAGGATCTGTAACACTTGGAGAGGACACTTGGCTCATTGATAGTGGTGCATCCAAGGACATGACAGGAAAAAGAAACATTCTCTCTTGTATCTCAGAAAATGATTTTTCTCAGAAAGTGACACTTGGAGATGATTACCGATATTCCATCAAGGGAGTGGGAGAATCAAACCACAAATTGAATTCATGGAAATCATTGAAGATGAAGGACATACTATATGTACCAGGTTTGACCAAGAACCTACTCTCCATTTCAGATTTAGAAAAGAAAGGCTTAAGAGTTGCCTTTATAGATGGAGAAGTTCTTATGTGGGCTAAAGGAGAAACCCTAAATGAAGCAATCATCATTGGAAGTGAAGAAAATGTCTTGTATAAACTAAAGGGTCACTCAGAAGCTGACATGACCCACGCCATTGAAAACTCATGTGAACTTTGGCATAGAAGATTAGCTCACATCAACTACAAGGCGATACCATACACATGCAAAGTGGTCACTGGTTTACCAAAACTCAAAGGTGACCATGAAGGCATAT
Source organism: Picea sitchensis (assembly GCA_010110895.2). Classification (NCBI taxonomy): domain Eukaryota; kingdom Viridiplantae; phylum Streptophyta; class Pinopsida; order Pinales; family Pinaceae; genus Picea; species Picea sitchensis. Next base: position 21,612 of record SNQJ01S0132005.1, on the reverse strand, counting down.
GCAATGGATGTGCACAAAGGAAGAACATCAAGAATCTGTTTACAAAGAAAGACAACAAAGCAGAAGGAGTCCTAGAGCTCATTCATTCAGATCTATGTGGCCCAATGCCATCATCCTCCATTAGTGGGTATGTATATTATGTATCATTTATTGATGATTATTCTCGTAAGACCTAGATATATTTTTTGAAATCTAAAGATGAAGTGTTCAAGAAGTTCAAGGAATTCAAAGCCTTGATAGAAAATATTTCTAAAAGAAAGATTAAGACAATCAGGTTAGATAATGGAGGAGAATATACCTCAAAAGAGTTTGTGAACTTCTGCAAATATGTTGGGATCAAGAGGGAACTAACTACTCCCTATAATCCCCAACAAAACGGTGTAGCTGAATGAAAAAACAGAACGATAATGGAAGCTGTGAAGACTATGATCCATGATCAAGATCTTCCTATGTACTTATGGGAAGAAGTAGCAATGGCAGCTGTATATGTGCAGAACCGATTATCCCATAGTGCTCTTGGGCTCAAAACCCTGGAAGAGATGTTCACCAGAAAGAAGCCAGAGGTAAGCCATCTCAAAATATTTGGTTGTCTAGTACTTATTCATATACCAAAAGAGAAGAGAAACAAGCTGGAACCTTCAGGAAAGAAGGGAATATTTGTGGGATATTGTGAGGTCTCCAGAATCTATATACCAGGTCACCATCACATTGAGATTAGCAGGGACGTGACTTTTGATGAATATTCAGTGCTGAAGAAATCAAGAAGATGCCAGCTTGAAGAAGTATATGAAGAGGAACCCGTAATCCCTAGGACTGTAGAACCAGTGAGGGGGGTTCCTAGAGATGCTAAACCAGTGAGGGAAGTCGTAACTTCCCCTGATGAGGAATTACTAGAAGATCATGACATGATATAAGTTCAAGAACCTCCTCAAATGACGATCCTCCATAAAAGGAAGCCATCTTGGGCTAGAGAGCTTATTCAAGATGGAGAGAAATATGGTGTTCCCGAAGGAACCACGAGACAGGTGGAAAGACCAAAGTCATTCTCTAGTTATACAACTTTGATGTATGATATTCTAGAGGAGGAGCCTACCTGCTTTGAAGAATCCATTCATAGGAAAGAATTGGCAGATGCCATGATAGAGGAATACCAATCCATAATGAAGAACGAAGTATGGGAAATAGTTCCCAGACCGAAGAGTAAATATGTGGTGTCCTCCAAATGGCTCTTCAAAATAAAACATGCTGCTGATGGAAGTATTGAGAAGTATAAAGAAAGATTTGTTGCTCATGGATTTTCTCAAAAGGAAGGCATTGACTATGAAGAGACATTCACTCCTATATCCATATACACTTCAATCAAAACCATCATAGCTCTTGCAACTAAGATGAAGTGGAATATGCACCAGATGGACGTGAAGATAACTTTCCTAAATGGTGTCATCGAAGAGGAAGTGTATATAGAGAAAAATCAAGGATTTGAGGTTGAATACATGAAGTCTCATGTCTGCAGATTGAAAAAAGCCTTATATGGATTGAAGCAAGCTCCCAGAGCTTGGTATGGCTGTATAGATAGTTTCTTGACGATCTTAGGCTTTACCAAGAGTAAAGAAGACTCTAACCTCTACTTCAAGGTCATTAACGATGAGCCAGTAATATTACTGCTATATGTGGATGACTTATTCTTAACTGGAAAAGAAAATCTCATCACTAAATGTAAGAAGAGACTTGCCTTAGAATTTGAAATGAAAGACCTTGTCCTAATGCATTATTTCTTAGGTCTTGAGGTATGGCAGAGTCATGAGAGGATATTCCTTAACCAAGAGAAGTATACAGTCAAAATCCTAAAGAGATTCAACATGTTGGAATGCAAGTCCATGAATACACCCATGGAAGCGAAGCTGAAGATGTTGGTCAACACTTCGTCAGAGTTGATTGATGCCAATTGTACAAACAAATTATTGGATTGTTGATGTATCTGACAAACACCAGACCAGATATTTGTTTTTTCGTGAACAAAATGAGTCAGTTTCTGGTAGAACCCAGACATGTTCACCTTGTGCCTCCAAAATATGTGATGAGGTACCTTAAGGGTACATTAGATTGTTGTCTCAACTATGATGGAGATCATGATTTCACATTGAGTGGATATACTGATGTAGATTGGGCAGGAAGTGTTTCTGACAGGAAAAGAACTTCAGTATGTTGTTTCAGTTTAGGATCAACTATGATCTCATGGTAGAGTAGGAAGCAATCCAACATTGCTCTCAGCACAGTGGAATCAGAATACATTGTTGCATGTTCTGCCAACTACAAAGTTGTATGGCTTCGAAAGTTGTTGACTGGTCTATTTGACCTAGAGATGGAAACAACGATGATCCTATGTGACAACCAGAGCTGCATAAAGATGATGAAGAATCCTGTATTCCATGACAGGTCGAAGCACATAGATATCCGATATCATTACATCCATGACATGGTGCAGAGAGGAGCCTTAAAGCTCCAGTACATTAGCACGGATGAACAAGTTGTTGATGTGTTAACCAAGCTTCTATCTTGTGTAAAGTTTGAGAACTTTCCAGATAATCTTGGTATAGTCTGAAAGGACCTTCCTCGAAAGGGGGAGTAGTTACTTTCATGAGACATATCTTGCTTTCGACCTGATCGTTGTGACATAAAGCAAGATGATGTGATGTGACTAGTACTGTGCTTCCGGCTGGATAGCTGTGATGTNATGGTTGTGACGTAAAGCAGGACGAGTACCTTGCTTTCGACCTGATGGTTGTGACGTAAAGCAAGATGATGTGATGTGACTAGTACTGTGCTTCTAGCTAGATAACTATGACGTAAAACTAGTCTAGTATCCTGCTTTCGACCTGATGGTTGTGACATAAAGAAGGACGAGTACCTTGCTTCTGACCTAATGGTTGTGACGTAAAGTAAGATGATGAGATGAAACTAGCATTGAGCTTCCAGCTGGATAGCTGTGACGTAAAGCCAATCTAGTATCCTTCTTCTGACCTGATGGTTGTGACATAAAGTAGGATGAGCATCTTTCTTCTAGCTTGACAACTATGACATAAAGCAAGATGATGAGATGAGACTAGAACTGTGCTTCCGATTTGATAACCGTGTTAAGAACCAAACATCAATATAGCATAGAAAAACCTCAGGAAAAGTACTCAACGCCTTGAAAAATAGATAATTTTAGATAATAAGCCTCTTCGAGGGGGCAACCTCCTTTTACCCCACTTAAATGTTCAAGTCCAAGATGATTCAAAATTAAAATGTCTCCTTGGTATATATAGGAGACTAGGAGATATAATTACAAATAATGGCCTAAAGCTGACATAATTAAAATAGCATTACTAATCTAAATTACAACTAATGGCCTAAAGTCGACATAAATAAAATAGCATTACTAATCTAATATGCCCCAATTAAGGGGTAATGAGTCAATATTAGGGCTTAACATGCCCCTCCCCTTGAGACAAGTGTTGTCCACAACGCTTGAGTAAC
>SNQJ01S0132005.1:0-16245 GCA_010110895.2 Picea sitchensis | reverse complement strand
GCAAAGTGTATTCTTATTATTATTTGATATATTATTCATTGGATCAATCCCCATTGTAGATTGATCATGTTGGTTATTATAAAGGACCAAATCCCCTTTTGTAGATTGGTCAAAAGATAATTGTAATAGGAAGAATAAGAAGTCAGCCCCATAAGTTATTAAAGAGGCCTTGAAATATAATAAAGGTGGTTATAACCACCCAATTGGAGAAGTCGGCCCTGCCAGTGAAGAGACACTTCACACGTGACATTCTTGTATAAATAAGGAGGTTGGTGCCTCACTTAGACACACACCTCACTTGCTCATTTGAAAGACAAGTTTCAGAATTGGAGTTAGAGAAGAAGGAGAGAGAGTGGTGCATCTTTGTGAGAGGATCTTGTGTTTTAGTTTGAGTTATCTCTTGGCATTGTATTGGCTATCTATAATAAGGAAGTTTTTCTGGGTTTTCTTCCCCTAGAGTGTTTCCCAGGATAAATGTTGTGTCTCTTGTGATTGTGTATTTCTCAGTGATCGTGTATTGTGTTATTACTATCTATTGAAATGCAAAGAACTATAATAATGTCTTAAACATTAACACTATGGAGTGGTTTAAGGGATTATGTATTGGAAAATTTCTGTGAATGCAGGGGGTTTGGATCTTCTTCTTTCCAATAAGAGAAAGTGGATATATTCAGAGATCTCATTGGTGCATATAATTCATTATATCCATCCATACATCTACATCTTCATCAAAATATTCATTGAGCATAACCTTGCACATTTGCGAGGTCTCCTTGGAGTGAAAGACATAGTTTCTTAGCAGTTGTCTTTCTTTCCTTCTTCATTTTTGATGCATTGTACTTTGAGGGGGGGTCCCATGAGGTTTTCCCTCTTTCCTCACTTTTTGAGTGTTCATTCATTTATATGCATTTTAAAATGGGTACTTAACATGCCCTTGTTCTCAGGACCCATTCTTTATTTACACCATAATAGTGTTCAAGGGGGGTGTTGGAGATATTACACACTCACCTCACTCACCTAGTGATTAATATTCCTAAGTTTGATATTCTAATATTGAGGTTTCTATCCAGATATGGAATATTCTCTCCAGAGCATATTTCTTAAAAAATAGGGCACCTCCTGTAAAATATGGGTTTCTCCCTCTTGAGTTTGACTTCAGTTAGGAGTTCAATTATAATAATGGAGAGTTCAATTAAATTGGTGGAGGTAAAATCATGCATGGAGTAGTTTCTTTTCTCTCATGCAACAATTGATTTTTTCATTCTTAAGAGAAGGAGGTCACATATCTCATGCACCCATTCTCTTCTCTCTCCTCCACATGTGTGGACTCAATTAACTGTTGATTTCTTTGAAAGTTGACTCATACTAGGTGGAAGTTAAACTCTTGTTTCTTTAAGTGAGTGTCTACTTCACTCTATATCACTACTAAGGAAAATTATCTTGGTCGTGCAGCTATCTATGGAGCATTGAAATATTATTAGGGTTTCTTCATTTATTTATTACAGACTCATATAATACAATTTGCACATTAATTCTCAATTCTTTCTTTCATTCTTGCTTCTTTCTCTCTGGTTCTTTTTGAAATCTTTGTGTGAATTTATCTAGCTATGTTCTTTGTGAATTTACACCAAAGGCATCCAAGTGGGTATATCCATAAAAAAACTCCTCAAAGAAGGTAGTGAAAACCTCCTAGATCTCCTCCAAGGTGGATGTGTATCTCTCCAAGGTGAAATTCCCTAAAAATCAATGAACATAAGCTCCCAAAATTGTACGACCTCAAATAAATGAATAAAAGATGGGCCATGTCACCTAAAGAGATATATATCTCTTCACCATGGGTGTATATCAATAATAATATCCCCAAACAAAAAAATTTCCAAAGCTAAAAAGGTGGGGCTTTCTTCAAATGAGTGTCCAAATCATGGCGAGAATTTTCTTACGATAGATTTTAAAAGCACCATAAATACACCATTTTTTTTCGAAATTTCTCTTATGAAAAAATATTAGAAATCCCATGGCCTCTCTACATATAATGGAATTGATCTAGTAGAAATCTAGGCACTTTGTCAAAATATAACTATTCTTGAAGCTAGGTCATCCTCAAAATATGCAATGGACCCTAGATATAGGGTTTGGAACCTCCTATATTTTCTCCAATGTGATATGGATTCAACTATGATTGAAATAAATATTCTTCGAGATGGATGTATCCTCAAAATAAGGCATGAAACCATGAATAACCTCCTCAATATATTTGTGGCATATCGCAAGGTGAGATGTCCCACCAACAAGCATGATAAAATGTGCAGAGTAGTTGTAATAGCCCTCCCATGGATGTCACAAATTTTCCTTACTACTGTAGAAATATATGTGTATTTTTTACTGATGACTTTCATCAAACACTTAGGGTGTAGGTTTATTTCTACTTTCAGACACCCATATTATTGTTGTTAATATATTTTTTTATGGTTGTAGGATATGTTTCCATGTATTTGTTGTCTTAGGGGGTTTTGACAAACAATTTTGCAATGCTTCCAACACCTGATACAAGAGAAATATAATAGCAACAAGTATACAAAAAATGATGCAATAAAAAACAAGCAATATAGGCAATTTATTTACTTATTTAACTTCAAATATGAGCTAACACATCAAGAGACAACTCACAAGTGTTTTCTGAACAACAATGGAAATGGATTGAACATAAGGCTAGAATAAATAAGAGTTTGTTGTCGTTGTAATGGAAGCCAAACATCCCCAACATTAACTCAGCCAAGTTTTGTAGTGACTCACCCAACCAAGGGAAAACAACCACCCTAGCATATAAATTTAATCCACACAAGTATTTCATCCCTCCACCAGTGATAAATTGCTCCACACTCACAACTCAACTTCTGCAAGAATAATGGTTGCTTCTTGAATATAAATGGACCTCCAACTAAGTGTATTTTGACCCAGAAAGTAAATAAATTGGTTCAAGCAATAAGTTTGTATGCCCCCCAAAAAGGTAATGACTTGGTCCCTTACTGAAGTAACACACCCAACAATGAAGAAATTTCCCCACAAATAAAAAATACACCCAAACACTAAGAAACTTGGCCACAAATGAAGATATACGACCCATCTTAATGAACTCGGCCACATACTAGTAGAACTCAACCACCAAGATGATAAACTATGTCACAATGAAGCATAATGAGAAGATTTGAGTATGATCTCTCCTCCATGACCAGATAGGGTGGACAGTCTCACCACCAAACCCAATATTTATCTTAGGGTTTATCTCCAAATCCCTACAAAACCCTAGCTCCAAGAGCTCCAAGACAAAAAGGAAAATAATCAAATGAACAAGGCATAATGGCCAAGGGGTGTGCCCTCCTCCTCTTATAACTCTTCGTTCACCCTTCCTTGACCCTTTTACCTTTTTGTGACCCTTTTAAATTAAAATATTAAAGTGAACTTTCTAATTTTTAATTGACTATTAGTCACAATGTCATTTTATAACCCTTTTTCCATTTTTCCTAATCACTTTAGAAATATAAAATTTTAGACCTGAGTGGCATCAAATAACCACTTTAACCACCTTTTCTTTCTTGTCTATAGCCTACGAGAGTATGTAAGTCTACTACATCATCCACTTGAAGTGATCACTTGGAAAGGGACATCACAATCTTCCCTTCCTGAGATTGCTTTCCCTCAAGCAACCCTAAACTAGGATGCTGCAAAATCTGCTCACTCTTCCACATGGAATCCCCTACTTTCCAATATCTCCACCTGATACGGTAATCCCTAATCACTATTCTCCTCAAACTCCTCTCCTGGACATCAAAAACCTCCTTAGAAGTCACTATCATTATCCCCCTCCCATATAGTGGTGGAAACTCTATGGAAGTGGTAACCCATGGCCCCAACGCCTTCTTGAGGCATGATACATAGATAATACTACAAATTCGACTACTCTCTGGAAACACCAGCTCGTAAGCTACCTATCCAACTCTACATATCACCTTGTAGGGACCACATAGGTTCAGGCTCATCCTCTCAGTGCCACCTCTCCTCAATGGAAATGATCTATGTGGATGCACCCTCAAGAAAACCACATCCCCAATCTCAAAGTTGTGCTCCACCCTGTGTCTATCTACATACATCCTCTACTGAATCTAGGTGGTCTACGAACTATCATGAGTGGTGTTACAAAAATGATCAACTAAATGTATCCAATCTATCCATGACCTCACATATTCATGTTGATACCTCTCAACCCATTGGTTCACCATCTTTTCCTGACCATCCGCATGAGGGTAGAAACTAGTACTCGAAGTCAAACCTGAGCCTACAAATTTGAACGGCTCCTTATAACATGCACTAAGAAACTTGTTGTCTTGATCACTAACAATGACTATGGGTTGCTCATGAACTCTAAAAGCCTCCCCAAGAGATAGCTCTGTCACCCATGTTGTCGCATACTCCAAAGAAATCACCGAGAAGTGCATGAACTTGAATAGTTGGTCAATCCCTGCACACATAGAATATGCGCTCTGCACCCTCGGTAAACTTTTTATGCAATCTAACATCATGACCTCCCACCTTGTCTTTGAAATGGGTAAGGACTACATCAACCTTTCTAGATGAGTGTTCCCCAACCTGCTCTGTTGACAATTCATACACTCCCCCATATGTCCCAACACAATGTCCACATATTCCCTCCATGCGAGCCTCTCTTGGATCTTCCTGTAAGTTGTAATGTCACTAGGGTAATGTCACAATGTCCAAACTAGCCTATAATATGTGAATCACCTTCTACCCATAACGTTGATCTTCATGGTGCTAACACAAAAAACTAGTTGACTTCCCCTGATAAGCCAAGCAATCCTAAGTTGTAGAAACTTGGTCGATTCCTAAGAATACTACTCCAAGAAACCAATCCTATGAACCGAAGAATATATTCTAGAAAATGAACATTGTCTACCTCATCTATATTGGTTGTCATTGTCAAGCACTATAATCCCAAGGTCCCAAGATAATCTCCACAAGAAACCATCATGCTAATGTTGCACCCCTCTGATCATAATTGTCTGATCACCATGCTCAGACTGTGCTCTTCTCTCCTGGACCCCCAAACTGAAATCCATGAAAAGAATGAACTCACTATCCTGGATCATGTCTCACCAAATCATCTCAGTAAAGTCAAAGTATTCCAACCCACGGATAGATTCGATCCTGGGTATTGTGAGGGAAAATCTAACTCGCCATATAGAAAAAATACTCTCACAACATCCCCACAATGACGCAGAAAAATCATTGACGCGACCATGTCGATCATCCTCATCATCTAAAGAATTTTATCACTCTGATGAATTCCATGATCCCACCACCAAATTGGAAGTCCACCACTCCCAATGCCTATTGAAATCTCTATGAACTGATCCAATAGAGTTTGGATCTCCTCCTATGCAATCTGCGCATTAATCACATGGTTCAAATGAAAGACCTCTGTCATGGCCCAATGCCCCCTGTCTCATCCAGCTAGCTCCAATGATCCTCTCCTATCATGTTGTATACCATGATGGCATAAAATAACAACAATAGATGGCTTTTCCACTGCCTGCAATACTGGAAAGTGACTAGTGTGCTGGTCAACCCCAAGGGCATGACCAAGAACTCATAATGAATTTAGGAAGAAGACTTGTGAGTATCTTGCTCCTTTTCCCTCATCTGATGATATACCAGATGAAGATCAATCAAGGGATATACTACTCTCTAAATTTCACCCATCCCCTCACCGATCCTGGGTAAACCAAACTCAATGATATGCTCAATATCTCTGCCAGGAGGTCCCTGAAGGAAATTCTCTGAAACTCCACTATACACCATTATGTGCTAGTGTATACCCATGTATATTGTTTCATACCAATGTATCCTCTTATACCATCTAATATCCTGTATGCGCTACTGTATCCAAATCTCTACTGATTTCAACTGAACCTGTATCCCAGAGTGCATCTGTATCTCTCATATACATGTCTACCCAATCCATGGATGCATATACTTCATCACTGGATGGTCCACAAGGAATGTGCTTAGTTATCTCCTCTATAACTATGATCCTTTAATGAGATCTCCAAAATAAATGACTCATGATCTTCACCATGCAAAACGTGAGCATAATCAAAACCCTTCAAGTCATGACTCTCTTAAAGTACTTGTAACTCTGAATGATCCTTATACAGGATTGTCATAAGAGGCTCCTCCCTCACACCATGAGTTCCACTCACACCCTCATTTGTCATGTTTTCCAAAGATGACTGATTTTCTTCTATAAGTGATGAAAAGTGTGCCAAACTCAACTGGTAACAAAGATTCTCAACCTTCCTTTCCTTGTCTTCAATGAACTTGAGAGAAAGAACCCTATCCATGAACAACTACAAGTAATATGATTTCATTTGTTTTGGTGCTTCTTTGATTATGCACAATTCTGCATTAGTGACTCCACTTGCAACTCCTTTTTTTCTCTCCTCTATCTGGGTTTTCCGAATAAGAGATTTAATGAATCTATGAGCACCATCTGCCCTTGTCAACACTTGTAAAATTTGCTCCTCTATGACCAATAATTGATCTTTCTGTTAGTCCCTAAAGTTGCACTTGACTGTGAAAGGGAAAGCTAGGGCATCATCAAGTTATTGCAATGGTATTTATGAAGGGTTTTTGAATAGGTTTTTATAAAATGGTTGAAATATGGCTCAGGGATTCAATAAAACATATAACTCAATGTAAAAGCAAGTAAACATCCCACTAGCTTATTAAATGGTAGACACTTTAACAGATCGGATGATAAGGTAAATAAACGAAGGAAGATATGTGATTATCTAGTTTGTCAACTCACAGATGGATTTCTCATTTCAAATATCATTAAGAAACAAAAACATGTACTTGAAAACAATCTTAATTATGAACAAAAACAATAAATTTTTCACTGTGCCACTCACAATCAAGAAATCATATGCATTGCAACTGAATAAATGTATTCAAGTAAGAAAATAAACAGATAAAGATATGAAAATAAGATCTGAGCATCTACATGCCTTTTCCATTTAGTTCCAATATGAAAAATAATCTTGTCTTACAGTGGAGTCTTTTACAAAAAATGTCCTTGAATGCCCAACTAATCGAGACTTACTTCTCCTTCTACATTGTTTATATAGAAAGAATACATATTTATCAAGATCCAAAAGAAATGGATTTGAAAATATCCTCATATATATTTAGTTTATTGTTTCAAATAATCAAGGAGGAGATCATATCTGATCTCCAAGTCGAATTGATGAGGTGACTTGTCAACTGTTGTCCATGTGATTGTTTAGGAGGATAAATCTGACAAATTCCTGAAAAATAGGGTCCAAACATATCTTTGTATCTCCCAAAATGTGATTTTTGTATAAAACATGAGAGAGGTTTTTGTGAAGGGGACCGTTCCCAACAAAAACATCATTTTGTTTCCAAAAATTCATCTCCAGCGTATTTGAAACCTCGCCCAAAATTGATCACTAAAACAAGAAATCATTTATTGTGAAATCTCTGAAAAATAGGCCTCAAACATATATCTGAATCTCTTAAAATGTGATAGTTGTGTAAAAACCAAGAGAGGTTTTGGTGAAGGGGCCAGTTCCCAACAAAAATCTCTTTTTGTTTCCAAATATTCATCTCCATCGTTTCAGAAACTTCTCTTGAAGATAAAGACTAAAACAGGAAAAACAAAGTATTTCTTGTATTTGATTTTTGTCATTCTTCTTTTTGTTTCCATCCTGAATTCTTGGTGTTCTTCAACTGGAGAAGGTATATTTAGGTTAATGGATTTTTGGGGATTTCTCAATTTAATTTCATACTTTGAAGATGATCCACTACCAAACCCCTCTCCTTTAACACTTTTTTTATTTTTCAATTTCTGGAAAATCCTGTAACTAGTTTATTTCGAGAAAGGAATCATTTTTCTCATCATCATATGTGCCTTTGAGTGTAGATTCAGTGACTGAAACTGATATTATGGTTTCCCTAGTTACAGGTCTCCTTGCATACTGTGCAATCTATTTTCCCTTTTCACGTTTTTTCCTCTGTTCTTCAGATTCCTCCTCTGACATGTGTGAAGAAGATGCCAAGGTCTGCTTTTTGATCTCTTTCTTAGTATCTTCAGAATTGTATTCTATGATAATAAGGTTTTCCTTCTTGATAGAAGGATGAAACATAGCCTTTTGATTCATCCTGAATTTGTTTGCATCCCTCGTAGAATTTCTTCTAGGGTATTTAGATACATATGTCTTCTTCTTACTCTGTTTCTTACCTTTTGCAGTCTTTTTTCCTGTAGCTTGTTTCTTCTGTTTAGTTGGACTTTGAACTGGGCTTGTGGTGTAATATTAAGGTTCATTAGGTTCCTTTTTAATATCTGAATCAAAATGGATATCAGTCTCTTCATCCATTTTAAGTTTCTTACCTCAACTGGTAGTTCCTTTCTCGTTAAATTTACCCATAGGAAAATCACCAATGGCTTGCTGTGTTTGTAACTTTCTCTTACCAACACGAGTTATTTTGGTTATAGGGGAATTTTCTTTCATGAAAACCTCAGTGGCTTGAGAAGTATTTTTCCCTTTTCTAGGTTTATTCTCCTTGACAGTTTTAGACTTAGTTTCCTATGGATTAGGTTTTAATGACTAAATTAACTAGCCCCAAGACCTATGAACTTCATTCAAGGAAAAGAGTATCAAAGTTTTGATCAACCCTTGATGAAAAAGATTGTTCTTTATTGTTGCAGGATGTGACTGAATCCTCTTAGACATCTTAGATAAGATTTTTAATAAGAAATAAGATAGGTTAAGACGATAGTCACCATTCACATGAATTAACAGTCTAATATGATAAAGATGAACCAGAGAAAATCTTCCTTCACATGTAATGTACCTGTGAATAATCAAGAAAGCAGTATGTCATTCTTTCCTCACCCAACTGTGTGGGATATCTTGGCTCCAATTGGGGTTTTGCTTTTCTAGAAATAAAAACTGATTTACAAACTCCATAACTACATTTTCTTTCTTCCACCATATTTCCCCATACACTAGTAATCTGCAAGCTTTAGCTATGAAATGCTCTATCACGTGCATGAGAAGTTTACGAACTACATATTTGAAACCATCGAAATTCTATGCAAATATCATAGAAATCTGCTCTTCATGACCCTCGAATGTCAAGAAGAATTCGAACCAACCAACATCCTTAAAGCTTTGTTCCATATGAGGAAATGCTTCGACCAATTCTATCCCTTCTGGCTCCAATCTGGTTATCTGACCACTCTTTTTGGGCGCCATGACACTAATACAATCCTACAAAAACTTTGAGAATATCAAGGGTTTGATCTCCAACTTTCGATGGCTGTTCAAAACTGAGAGTTATCTCTAATTCCATTCTTTGTTCAAAGCTGACCAAAGAGAATCAATGGCTGACATAGTGAGGATGGCCCTTTACTTTCCAAGATTTATTGGTGAAGATGAAAACAAATCTCTATTTGAGGAAGTAACAGAAGATGAACTCAAGGAAGTGCTCCATAGCTTTCAAAAGGTTAAAATCCTAGGTCCGGATGGTTGGACCATAGAATTCTTCATAGGGCTCTATGAACTCATTGGGACAAATATCTTACGGGTAGTAGAAGAATCTAGATCTGAGGGCCACATGCATGCCCCTTTCAACTCCACCTTCATTGAACTCATTATGAAATCAGATGATACTTCTTCCTTGGATGACTTCTGTCCTATCTCTCTCTGTAATTTCATTTACAAAGTGATCTCCGAAATCTAGCAAGAAGAATCAAGGACATCCTTTCAGAGAATATCTCCAGGGAACAATTTGTTTTTTTTGAAGGGAGGCAAATTCATGAAGCTATTGGGATGGCACAGGAGGTGATGCATAGTCTAAAGCATCGAAATGTGAAAGGAGCAATTTTAAAGATTGATATTTCAAAATCCTATGACCGATTCAGCTGGCTATATATTCAGATGCTTCCAACCCTCTTAGGATTTAAGGTTCCTTTCATCAATTGGATAATGTATTGTATAACATCAATTTCTTTTGCAGTTATAATTAATGGTTTGGCCTCGTATTTTTTTCATGCAGAGAGGGGACTAAGGAAAGAATGTCCCTTATCTCCACTTCTTTACCTGCTAATTATGGAAGCACTCAGTAGAGCCATAGAAGAGGCAAAATCATGAGGGGAGTTTCAGGGGATTGTGATATCTCCAAATTTAAACATCAACTACCTCCTTTTTGTTGATGATGTCTTGATCTTATGCAATGTACATAGGTGTGATGCCCAGAAGTTGTATTCTATATTGGACTTGTTTGGAAAGGCCATAGGTATGAAGATAAATGAAAGAATTTCCACTCTCTCAACTCACAACATGGAGTTAGAAGAACAGAGCAGTTATATGGACATTTTCCCCTTTGAACAACAGGACTTGGAGAAAGGTCTCAAATATTTAGGCCTCCATCTTAAGCCAAAAAACTATAGGAAAGAAGACTAGAAATGGATTATAGATAAATTAGAAAAATGGTTAAAAGGGTGGAGCTTCAGGTGGCTATCTTGTGCAGGCAGGTTGGTTCTAGAAAATTTTGTCTTAGAAGCCATCCTAGTATATTGGATTTCCTTATCTTGGATCCCAAAAGGTGCCTTGGAAATAGCTCAGAAACTCTATTTCAAATTTATTTGAGTTGGTACAAAGGATCGGTTTGTTGCTTCTTGGGTTAAATGGAATACAGTGGCAATTCCAAAAACACTTGGTGGATGGGGGCTCAAAAATATTTTTCTTTTTTCCAAGGCACTAGCAGCTAAGTCAAGTTGGAGATTGACCACTTCTGAAAATTTGTGGACTCAGGTGGTGTACCAAAAATATATCTTTCTGAAATCTATAGAGGAACGGATTCAGAACCTTTTGAAAAAAAGATCAAATTGCACAATAATTTGGAAAGAACTTATCCACTCCTTTTTTGTAATTGGGGAAGGATTAGCATGGAGAATAGGGAAAGGATCAAAAGTGAGAATAGGGGTGGACCCATTCCCTGATAGTGGAATCAACCATATTCTCTGGATTAAAGCCACGGTACTTTCTGAGCTTCATGCTACACCCATAACAGGGCACTCCGGGTTCACCAAAACCTATGACAGGGTCAAACGTTCCTTTTTCTGGGATGGTATGAAACAGGACATTCGTAATTTTGTAGCTGAATGTGATGTGTGTCAACGCAACAAGGGAGAAACATTCAAATCGTCGAGCACACTACAACTGCTCCCGATTCCACCTACTATTTGGAAGGATATCTCTATGGATTTTATTACCGGCTTACCCAAATCGGGAAATAAATCCGTCATCATGGTGGTTTTTGATCGCCTTTCTAGGTATGCTCATTTCTACGCCCTTCAACACCTGTTTACAACATCCACGGTGGCTCAAATCTTCATGGATCATGTCTTCAAGCTTCATGTCATGCCACACTCTATTGTTTCTGATCACGACCCAACTTTCTCAAGCAATTTTTGGCAAGAATTGTTCAAGATACAAGGCACCGAATTGCATCTCAACACAACTTATCATCCCCAGACTGATGGCCAAACGAAAGTTGTCAACAAGTGTTTGGAAACATATTTGAGGTTTTTTTCCTCGAAAAAGAAAAATCAGTGGGCTCAATGGTTACCCCTAGCTGAATGGTGGTACAACACTTCATACCATACAGCTACAGGCATGATTCCTTTTGAAGCGGTATATGGACATAAGCCACCTTCAGTTCTCTCATACTTACCGGGTGCCTCGAAGGTCCAGGCGGTTGACTCAACACTTACAACTCGAGAGGCTATTCTCCATACCCTCAAAGAGAATTTGGTCATGGCACAGAATCACATGAAGCAACAAGAAGATCAAGGTCGCTTTGAACGTCAATTTGCAGAAGGGGATCAGGTGTTTCTTCGACTACAACCTTACAAGCAAACTTCCCTCAAGGTCAAGCATTGTCAGAAGCTAGCACCCAAATTTTATGCTCCTTATACCGTACTCAAGCATGTGGGACAAGTCACCTATCAGTTAGCTTTGCCCAACAATTCGAAGCTACATCCTGTTTTTCATGTTTCATGCTTAAAGAAGGTGATGGGAGCTAAGTGCCAAATTCAAGCCAACCTTCCAGAGTTAGTTGAAGAAAGATCCATTTGGCTACAACCAGAAGCAGTTTTGGACCAGCGTGAGCGTCGCCTACGTCAGAGAACCATCAAGGAAGTTCTAGTACAGTGGAAAGATACAACTCCAGCAGATGCCACTTGGGAGCCAGCTACCATTCTGCAACAATTTCCTCATCTCAAGCCTCGAGGACAAGGATTTTTTTAAGAGGGAGAACATTTTAGGGTCCTAACCCGCACATAGGTAGAACAATATATTTGGATGTAATAAAGGTCAATACTAATAAGGCCTTTCAATAAAATAGAATAAGACGAATGTAAGAAGACCTAATAGAAGCTTTCGCTTCTAGAAGGATCTTCCTCTAGATGCTTCTTTTTAGTATAAATAGGAGTCGAGGGTATGAGAACCATAGCTTGGATATTATTGTAATAGAGCTCTGCTCAACTAGAGGTTTCCCCCTCGAAGAGGTCCGTGAACATTGTTTTCATATTCAAAGTCCTATTTCTGTTGTTATTCTTATATCATTTCAGTGTTATTGTGGTGAATGTTCTAGTTATATTGTTGTTATTTTTCCATTACTAGCATTTTATTTCAGTTCTACATACATTTATATCTGGTATATTACACACCTATCTATCGCCATCCTAGAATGGCATGAGGGGGGTTAGAACAATGTCTTTCTGGGCAATCCACAGTGAACCCAACGAGAGATCGTTACTACATACGTGATACCCAAACTAGTAGTCCAAACAATCGTGCAAGATCCCCGCCACCTTGAACTTATGTCGAGGAACAATTGGGAACTCAACAACATTAAACAAGGAGCTAAGCAGTAGGACATGTGTCATTTGAAGCATGCGAAGGAGGTTGCAATAACCCATCCCTTCCCCCCATCCTTCGCGTCATTTGTTTGGACAACGACTTGTGGCATGAAAAGGAGTCGAAGGATGGGCATACCAAGTCAATGTGGGAATAACCAAAGGCGCGTGGAGCTCCAACAAAAGGAAGAGCTGAGACTCAACTTGGCTACAGGCCTTTGGAGTTCCCATAAAATCTCAGGCATAGGAGTGATGGCCCAGTGTAGAGGGCACCACTGTGCTATGTGTGAGCTAGTGGAGGCCCACAAGCACATGGAGAATCTGGACAAGGGTTTGGAAGAAGTGAAGCAGGATGTGGTGGTCCTACCAGCCCAATGGGCTCAATGGCACATGTTATGGGAGGAAATATTCTTGGTAGAGACACAAGAAAGGACCAGGCACTTGTAGAGGATCTCAGAGCAGACCCGAGCTCTTCATGCCATGGAAGAGAGGATCAAAATATTCATCAAAACTCTAGAAACCTAACACCAATGCATCGAAGCAAATCTGAACAGGGTTTTAGCTATGGTGCTTAGGTTTACATCGTTATCGACCCAGTATGGATTTCAATCCTATCATCGATCTCATCCCAAGTTAATCTAGAGGAAGAGAAAGAATGTTGGAACATCACTTGTACAAACAACATGGAAGGTAGTTCAATGTATCCCAATTCAGTCCTAAGCTAAACTCTGCCAAAGCACAATCTTGAACAATTCTTAATTAATTGTAGAAGGCTATTAATACTTGGCACAAGATTGAAGAGAAAGGATCTATTAATAGTGGCTTTTAGTAATCTCTCACCCTAGCACAAAGGAAATAGAGGAAGCTTCAACAACAAAGCAAGTATTCGAGTCTACATCCTCACCAATTCGAGATCCAAAACTGGTCGCAGAAATCAACCGCGCAGTCTTGAACGATTCTTAATTAAGTGTAGCAGATTCTCCAATAGAAGATCTAGAAGATTAAACCATTGATGCAGAAGTTGGTGATGCAGAAGTAGATCCGAGTACTCTCCTTATGGCCATCTCCTCAATCTGAGTGCTTGAAATGGAATTCTCTTTGCCGAAAGAAATGTAAAGCACAGACTCCTTTGCTTGTGCGTTGAGCCAGTCCAAGCATTCCTCTAATTCTATATTTACTCCCATTTCGACCATGGGGAAATTCTGTGTTGTTTGTTTGTTTTTTTATTATATATGAAAGTTTTTCAAATATTGTTTATAAGGTTGTTCATTTGTCTTTTCATCCATATTTTCTTTGTTGTTGTATAGAAATTAAATATAATTAATATATTAATTGATATTGAATGTTAATAAGAATTAATATTTATTAATTATTATGTAATTTATTAATTAGTAAACTCTTTTTAATAATTGAATGATTAAATTATCAACTTATTTTNTTTATTAAAATAATTAATAATTTGTTTATTTATAATTTTAAGTTTTATGAAATTTATATTTATAAATGTTATTGTTAATTCATAATTTGTAATAGTTTTGTGATTCTTACATTACCATTTTTTTAATATTTTTATATATTATTATTACTTTGATTTTTATTTTTACAAAAAATAAATTAAATGAACCATTATTAATTTTGATTTAAATTATACATTATTTGTTAAAATCTATGAAACTTCATTGTCTTTTATCTCTACACAATGACTGACAACCCACTCATTAAATGTAAAACTTGTATCACCATACCGATAAAGACTTTCTGCCGAGCTTAATGGCTATATCCACATAACATTGTCTTCGATTTCATTATCTATTCATAATTTGGGCCCAATAATTCCGAGCCAAATTGACTTTATGACCAAGCTTGGATGACTATATCCACATAACGTTGTATTCAATTTCATTATCATTTCATTATAATTTGGGCATTATGATCGCTAACCAATATATCTTTTCATTTTCATAAC
This sequence comes from Picea sitchensis, assembly GCA_010110895.2. NCBI lineage: Eukaryota > Viridiplantae > Streptophyta > Pinopsida > Pinales > Pinaceae > Picea > Picea sitchensis. The sequence continues at coordinate 1,258 of SNQJ01S0132005.1, read as the reverse complement.
TTTTTTCTATTAGGGAAAGATTTACAATACCATTTCTTAAATTTCTTTTGTGAAATTTAGGAGCATTCATTCAAATAAATTTTGTTATTTGAAATGGAAAGAATAAATTTGTCTTTTAAATTTGAATTTAGATTTTTAATACTTATTATGATTTTGTCATTTTAACTTAGATTTTCATTATTTATTATGATTTTGTCATTTCAATCTAGATTTTCATTACTTATTATGATTTTTTCCATGCACAGTGAATGCAAGAGCATTCATTCAAATAAATTTTGTTTGTTTGAAATGGAAAGAATAAATTTTCCTTTTAAATTTCAACCTAGATTTTCATTACTTATTATGATTTTCTCATTTCAACCTAGATTTTCATTACTTATTATGATTTTGTCCATGCACGGTGAATGTAAGAGCATTCAGTCAAATAAACTTTATTTGTTTGAAATGGAAAGAATAAATTTTCCTTTTAAATTTCAACTTAGATTTTCATTACTTATTATGATTTTTTCCATGCATAGTGAATGCAAGAGCATTCATTCAAATAAATTTTGTTTGTTTGAAATGGAAAGAATAAATTTTCCTTTTAAATTTCAACCTAGATTTTCATTACTTATTATGATTTTGTCATTTCAACCTAGATTTTCATTACTTATTATGATTTTGTCCATGCACAGTGAATGCATGGGCATTCATTCAAATAAATTTTGTTTGTTTGAAATGGAAAGAATAAATTTTCCTTTTAAATTTCAACCTAGATTTTCATTACTTATTATGATTTTTTCATTTCAACCTAGATTTTCATTACTTATTATGATTTTGTCCATGCACACTAAATGCAAGTAACCAACTTGACATAAATTTCATGCATGTCTCACTATATACCATCAGTTTCATAACTCGGGCACAATTAATTGTAACAACCCTCTTAGCTAAGGACAACTACTCAGTCGACAGGTGAATTTTTTTTGTGTTTTAACCGTGTGTGAGCGTGTGCAGAAGAAAACAACCCCCTCGACTCTATGACAACACTCGAACCAACGGGACGCTAGTCAGACGAACACATCGAGACAACCTGACCTGTCATAACGACGGCAAGAAGCAAACGCCCCCGAACAGGAGGAGGCAACTAAAAGCTATAGGTAGACACAGACACTAGGGGATAGGCACAGTACTGTCACCGACTCGAAAGAATCCGTCAGTAGAGTCGCAGTAGTGGAACTGTGCCTTTAAACAGCCCGAGACTACTGATACGGCTCAG
>SNQJ01S0132004.1:0-18500 GCA_010110895.2 Picea sitchensis | reverse complement strand
TCCCTCCATTTTTTATGAACATTAAGTTCATATGGATACTCCATTGAAGAAACATATTGAATAATGGAAAAATGGAATCATGGGATGTACCATGGGCCTTCCAGAAGGTATGCCCTTCAATTGATGTTAAAAATATCCCTGGATATATGAATCTTTTCCCTATATGGTGGAGGGAAAATTGCCCCAAATTTGATGGTGGCCCAACTATAGAAATCACCCATGTTATGAACTATATATGATATGCTTCAAGTATAAATGTAATGCATGAGGATGTACTAATGAAAATTTTTGTATCTTAACTGGACTCAAGTCAAAGGAAGTGGCTTGCATACTCATGTGATCTGAAAAGTATCCAATCTTCAACAAATATTTTTGAAGAATTTATCAGGTATTGGGGGCCAACTACTCAAGATTTACAGAATACCCTCCAAGACCTCAATGATTCCCTTTACAGATAAGGTTGTCCCATGGATGAAGAGACCAGAGCTGAAGAGTGTGACGTTGAATAAGAGTATCACCCACCACCTGTAGAAGAGGTGCAGGAAGAACATATCCATGAAGAAAGTTGTCAAGAAGATCCCAATGATGAAGCCTTTATGATACATCGGTGTCAATTTTCTCTTTTGATGTCGGTAAAGTTATCCATCCTTTCCTATTAGAAAAAAAAGGATCACAGAGAAATAAAATATAAAACAAATGCATAAATAAAACATAGAAGATACACAATATAATAGTGACACAGATATGTGTGGTTCACCCAGTGTGAGCTAAGTGCACCAGAGAAATTGTCAGGTCCTTCCTTTTTATGATCCAGCAAAGTGAAGGGATACAACCTACAATATGCTTTATGTAACTTCGTCTTCTTTCTCTCACAGTCTCCTCTCTCAAAATAAAATAATCACACACATACACAATCGTAATACAATTCCCTCATAAAATAGGGTTTCCTTGTAGGGAGAAAAACCCTAACATAACTTCTACCATCATATCTATGACCTTATAATGAATAGTCCAGATTGACTATGAAATTACAATATTTTACAAGGAAATTTTCCTCTATATTTCACTCCGGGGGCACTGCCCCCGAATCCCCCACCAGGGGGGGATACAAAAATTGTCACCGCCCCCCTAGACCTGATCCAAATTATTTTGAGAACGACATGAAGGAAGAAATATAACTGAGATATAACAATGAAATACAAAAAAATATAGAAGAGAACACATAAATAATGTGAAACCCAACTTATATTATTGAATAAGATAGAAAAACATTGTAGAATACAAACTAGAAAAGTGGGGTAGCTTATCTCTAAAAGGAAAGAGATATCAGCTACGCTTCATTCATGTTGGCCCTTGGTTATGGAAGTTAGCGAAGAGAAAGGAAGAAAAGGAAAAATATGAATTGCGCAGAAGACACAGTGATTGTTACTAGGTTGAAGCTAGCAAAAGAGCAGAAAAGACAGAGTGAAGTAAAAGGAAGCAAGTCGATGGACGAGGAGATTGAGGATGGAATATCAACAAGAAAGAAGGATCGTGGACAACTCAGCAAGAGGAAAAATCCATCGTTGGATGCTTTGGAGCACTACGCGAGAAGGAAGGAAAGACAGGCTGGTGAAGCCCTGAAAACGTGGGTCAAGTTGATCTAGGGTTTTAGACACCTAGGTTTTTGGTATCTAGTGTTTGTGACACCTAGGTTTCGACCTAAGGATGTCGGTGAGCTATTGTAATGTATAAATAGAGGTCTAAAGGACCTGGGATGGGTTTTTGTCGTTGTTGTTACTATTTTTGGTGCTATGATTGTTGTGGTGTGATCGAGTGAGAAAGAAGTGTTGAGTACGAGAGCCTTCTGAATTGTAAGATCTTCATTTGGGTGTGAAGATCAACCCTACAACTGGGTGTGCAGTGAGGGGAGAGATAGCAAGGAGAAGAAAGAAGATCTGTTATCTGAGAGCACAGACAAGAACTGTATGCTTCATCTTAATATATTAGAAAACACAATTATGTGGACATATCCCTAGAGAGGGGATGAACCACGTATATCTTGTGTCGTATATGTGATTGATGCTATGTTCTTTTCCCTTTTATATACCACCATTGCATTGTTGTGTTAGATCTAATAGATATTTGTGTGGAGTAGATCTAAGTTGATAAGTGATATATGAATGTTGTATTGTTCTAGTATTAGATCCACTTGATATTCCCCTTGGTTGTAGACATCTTTGTCCTGCAACCCCCCCATAGTTTCTTCGGGTGAGACTGCATCTACTTCGCAGGTGTTGCTGAAAGAGCCATTATTTAGGGCTTGTTGGTGCGCTCTTGGAGTTGAACCCTAGGTCTACCCTTGTGCCAAAAAATGGTTCCATTGTTGGGAGTGGAATCTTCTTGAGGGAATATCAAGGTGGTTTCCATCAAAGATAGAAATTCAAGAGTGGATTGAGGATCAAGAAAAGGACTTTGGTGAAGCCCAAAACAAGAACCCTAATCTTAGTAGAGAGGATTGTGGAAAGATATATCTTTACTTATATACACGGAATTTTCTTTGGAGGAATTCATCATGAGCTATATGAGTGGTTAGCTAGGTTAGGAAATACACAGTTTGAGATTAGATCTAGACCTCATGTGGTTTGGACATCGGTGTTGATCAAGAAGGTCAAGAGAGTTGATAACATCGTTTCAATAGCAATAGATCATTGATTTGATAGCACCATTGGAGGGTACATCATCGAGTTTGTTGTTGACAGAGTAGAGTCATATAGCCAAGCCGAGAGATATTTCTTCAAGGGACCCAGAGGAAAATTTTTACATTTTCTGAAGTTGAGGATCAAGATTATATTGCATGAGAAAAACATCTTGAAGATATAGTAGATTGGTCAGATTTGAAGAATCTAATGTTCAAAAATTTGGACAGTGACAGTGACACAGAGGCTGGACATACGCGCAATGGGAGAGCCTTCAGATAAGTTCATCTTGTGAACTTGTTTAAGCAGAACTACGGGGACGAGGGTTTCTACAGTGGAGAAGAGGCAGATCTGATAGACGAAGAGCATTCAAAACCCGCTGGGTCAGAGGAAGGGAAAGTTGAAGAACCTCTTCAGGAAGAGCCAGAAACTTCAAGAACTGTGCAGATTGCTAAATTAAGTACTATTATCCCTCCTATTGATTCAGTATCATTAAGAAATTAGAGCAATCCAAGCCACCAAAGCGTTCAGATCACTGTCACTAGTATTCCACCACATACTCAATTAGGAACCCTAGGAAGATCTATGGAAGACGAAATGAGGCTCCTTATTTTTAGGGGAGATGGGTACAAAGACCCTAATCAGCATTGGTTCCTATGTGAATTCATATGGAATATTAATAATGTCATCGATGAAGATGTTAAAAGAAATCATTTTAGTACTACCCTAAGGGATCGCGCATTAAGTTGGTATGTGAAACTTGTCCAAGGACTTGCATAGCCTAAGCCGTTGAATGAGATCAAGAATGAATTGATTGCAGAGTTCAAGAAACCCAAGTCAGAGTCACAACATATTACAGAGATGAAAGATATCAAGCAGAAGGTAGCCAAACCTTTTTGGGAATTCGATCAAAGATTCAAGAACTTAATAGGCCGATTGAATTTTCAGATCCTAGATGAGCAGAACAAAGAATGGTTTATGGTTTCCCTCTTGACACACATCAGAATTCCTATGATGCAATAGAAGATTGCTTCAAAGGATGAGGCACTGGAGATAGCCATGAAGTTAGAGTCAACCCCTATGGGAGAATCCAACTCAGGTATCAAATCTTGAGTCAGCTAACTAGTTTGTCTCTGCAGGTCGAAGATATGAAGAAAAACAAGGGAAAATATAAAAGAGAAGACATCTGGTGTGTCGGATGTAGATCAGAAGGCCATGACAAGGAACAATGTCCTCTATTTCATGATTACTTGGCCTCTGGAGCTTCAATCCCTTTGAAGCAAGTCACTCTACCCTAGTGTGAGGTATGCAGAAATAAACATCACCATGGTGAGTGTTATTACATGCAAAAATATCTTCAGACACCCGCAATTTTTTATTGCATGTTCTATAAGTCTATGGGACACGATGATAGGGATTGTAGGGCTTATGGCCTCATGCACAAAATGTCAAAATACATATACAAAATTCAAGGCGAAGTACCAAAAGAAGGAAACACTACACAGTATAACTCCCCTGGGAGAGGAAACTTCAATCCTTGTGGTGGATTCAGAGGAAGAGGATGAGGAGGAGGTATGAGTTGAGGTCGAGGACAAATAATATTTTATAAATGTGCACAACCAGGACACTTGGAAAGGGACTGTCAGAACCCGTGTACCACTTCCATCTATTGCAACTCTTTCAATCATGTCATCGAGGAATGTCCATCACTGTTGGCTAAACTTCACGAGAAACGAGGACCTCAGCAGAACCCACAAGTGAAACTTATATATGTTGAAACTCATGGAGAACATCCTAGAGTTGTTGTTATTACTAGAGGAGGCATTATTATAGGAGAATATAGACTAACCCAAGGAAAGACTCCAAAAGACTCAGGAGTCAGGAAATCTACAGAGAAGACCCAAACTTTTGATGCAAAGAAAGAAAGACAAATATTTGAGGAGGCGAGAAAAGAGTTCAAAGGAGACCAAGGTTCTTCATCAAAGACACAGCCAAAAGTAAGAGATTATGGAATGCCTATAGCATTCGATCAGTCTGCTTCACCAACAAAAGGAAAAGAGATAAGCAAGCTCATGTAATTTTTATATACTTGTATTAAGTTGATTTAGGATTAGAGTGTTGTACAGGAGCTACAAAATTTAATCAGACAGTATGAGATATGAAGGATATATCCTAACTGAATAAATAAGTACATCAACTATCCAAGAAGAGAAGGACAAATAAGGAACTACACTTGAATTCTCATATAGGAGAATATGATATAGACTATGTGGCCGTCAACTTAGGGTTAGAGGTCAATGTCATGACGAAGCAAACTTGGGCACTGATGGGAAAATTGAAGTTGATCTATTCCCCTATCAGTGTTAGAATGGCTAATCACTAGGCAATAAGCCCCTCTATAATATTATAACATGTCCCTGTGGACATTGACGGAGTAAGAACGTTCGCATATTTTGAGGTAATTGAGATAGTTGATGACAGTTTCCCTTACCCGACACTATTAGGAATTGACTGGGATTTCAATAATTCCACTGTGGTTGATTTAAAGAAAAGATTAATAACGTTTGAAAGAGATGTCCTTAGTTTCATTTCACCTTTGGATCCAGATGAAGGTCAGTGATACACAAAACCCATCAGAGAATAAGACTGCACATATGAACTAGAAAACATATACAAATTAACAGCCAGACAGCAGGATTACATTAACCCTATAGCCGATGGAAACCTAAGTTGGCAAAGTGACAATGCATGTTCATAAAATTCAAAAGAAGCACTAAAGAAATCGCAGAACAAAATGTATGAAGTATCTACAAGGCAATGTTCTAGATTAACCAAAGATGTTCGTTGGATCGGCACAACAGTAAGTAACTTTCCCACCTTTGATGGTCTGAATCCTTTACAAACCTTCTTGTCGGAATTCGAAAAAAGTGTACCAACACAACAGAGATTGTTGGAAATGGGTGAGGCCTTGAAAGAAACACCAATGAGATGGTGGGGGACACAAAAAAACAACATTACGGAATGGGTACAATGTCGTACCCTAATGACTGTGCGGTTCTCAACACAAGTAGAAGCTGCAAAGTTTGGTACACAAGTTGAAGCTGCCCAAAGGACCATGTGAGAAGTTGCGAGGAAGCCTAGAGAGCCAATCCTCAAGAGTAGTGGGTGGACAAGTTCATCAACTGGTACCTTCAAGCGGACCTGCACCTCATCATTGTAGATTGGGAAGGTATGACTCTGAACTTTGTAAACACCTTCTTATTTGACAATCAATATCCTTTAGTAGACCAAGAATTACATATTGTAATATAGAAAGTATTTGAGGAGGCCTCTAGCCCCCCTTTAGAACAATGAGAGGATGAATGGATTGCACCTCTCCAAAAATTGCAAGGCTGTTACAACATCAATGTTGATGAAGATGATAATCTGAGGAAGGTGAACATCACAGAAATAGAAGGCCAGAGAGATGTGGAAGGACCAAGAGTTGAGCTACCATTCATTGGAAAACCAATCAATATTAAGAAGGTCAACATTGGAAAAAATCACACACTGAAGCTTGCAAATGTTGGAGATTACTGGGATGCTGCTACTATAGACAAAATCACAGAGCTACTGCATGAATATCACGACTTGTTTCCGACCAAGTTTAATGATATGAAGGGCATTAAAGGGCCTATGGGAGAGATTAGGATCCCTTTGAAACCAGATCCAAGACCAGTCAAACAGAGACCCTAGATATTGAACCCTAAATATAAGGAGAAAGTGAAGATTGAGCTCGACAGAATGCTGCAAGCAGGAATTATAGAACCTATTGAAGAGTCAGAATGGATTAGCCCTATGGTAGTACAATACAAGAAGATAGGAGAGATCAGGATCTACGTAGATCTTAGGAAGTTGAATGATGCCTGTTTGCATGACCCCTTCCCTACACCATTCACTGACAAAGTGTTAGATAATGTGGGAGGCCAGGAGGTATATTCTTTTATAGATGGATTTTCAGGATACCATCAGATCCAAATTGCCAAGGAAGATCACCATAAGAACACATTTACAATAGAATGGGGATCCTACCAGTATACAGTGATGCCATTTGGATTGAAGAATGCCCTAGCCATCTTTTCCAGGGTGGTAGTTGAAGCATTCAAGGAGTTTCTACATAAATTTCTAGAAGCATATTTTGATGATTGGACTGTTTTTAGTTTATTGAAAAATCATATTGAATGTCTAAGGCTAATGTTGGACAAATGCAGGAAGTGTCAAATTTCCTTGAATATGAAGAATTTCATCTTCTTCTCACCATTTGGAGTGTTATTAGGTCATATTGTATGCAAGCAAGGATTGCTAGTAGACCCATCTAAAATTTCCATTATAGTTGATCTTCCACCTCCTACTTCAGTCAAACAGTTGCGCACTGCGCTAGGACATATTGGATATTACAAGAAGTTCATTAAAGGATATGCCCATATTACAACACCCATGGAGAATATTTTGAAGAAAGACTGTCAATATCACTGGATAGAAGAATGCCAATAGAGCTTCGACACACTGAAACAAAAAATGGTTATTGCGCCTATTCTGATTTTCCCAGATTGGAGCAAGGAGTTTCATGTGCATGTCGATGCATCTTCTATTACCTTAGGAGAAGTGTTAGAACAACCTATATAAGGAGATATTGACCATCTATTATCTTTTTCTAGAAATAAGCTATCAACAGCAGAGATCAACTACACCACCACTGAGAGAGAAGGGTTAGCCATGGTGTATAAACTGCAGAAATTTCGCCACTACTTGTTGGGAGGCCACTTTAAAATGATTACTGATCACTCTATGTTGAAATAACTAGTCAAGAAGCTAGTGTTGGGGGGTATAACATGCAGATGGCGTCTACTATTTCAGGAATATGACTTTGAGATCGTAGTTAAACCAAGAAGAATGAACAAAGGTCCTGACCACTTGTCGAGGTTATAACATAGAGAAGAGTTGACCAGTTTGGAGGACACACTATTGGATGCATAGCTACTAGCCATTAGAAGGATTCATGACCACTTCGCAGACATAGTCTAGTACCTGTCAACAGGAATGGCAGCAAGTGAATATACAATTCCCTAGATGAAACAGCTAGTAGTGCGCATTGCAGACTTCTCACTTATAGTTGGAAAGCTATAAAAAAAGGGACCTTAAGAGATATTGAGAAGGCGTGTTATGGAAACAGAGTGAACATTGATCATTTTTGAAGCTCACGAAGGCATCGCTGCAGGACACTATGCAGGCAAAGTAACTGTGCAGAAGGTTCTTAGAGTTGGCCTTTTGTGACCTACCTTACACAGAGATGCTAAAGACTATTACAGAGCCTACGATGTATGCCAAAGAGTTGGGAAACCATCCAAAAGAGATGAAATTCCCTTAGCACCACAACTGACCCTACAAGCATTTGAGAAATGGGCCATTGACTTCGTGGGATCTATAAACCCACCAGGCAAGTGCACAGGACCAAGGTACATCATTACTACGACTGAATATTTGACCAGATGGACCAAAGAAAGAGCAGTTAAGGACTGTAGTGAAACTATAGTTGTGTGCTTCATATTTGATGACATCATAACCAGGTTTGGATTCCCAAAGATCCTTATGAGTAATCAAGGCACACATTTCATAAATAAAATAGTTGAAGCCCTAATTGAGGAATTTGCAGTCCACCATCAGAAGATCACACCCTATCATCCACAAGCAAATGGGACAGTGGAAGCATTCAATAATATCTTGGAGACAATGCAGATGAAGATTTACAGTGTGAACATGGATGAATGGAATTTAAGAGTACCAACAGAACTATGGGCCTATAGAACCACTTGCAAGAAGCTAACAATGCAGACCCCTTTTAAGTTGGCATATGGTCTTGAATTTGTTGTCCCAATGGAATATTTGGTACCAAGCCTAAGAATTGCTACCTTTAGAGATATGGATGACACCGGCACTATTTGAGAGAGGCTTGTATAGTTGGTTGAACTAGAGGAAGAAAAATTTGTTGCGGGATTTCATCAACGGGTACAGAAGGAAAGAGAGAAGGCCTACCATGACAAGAACATCAAAAAGAAGGCATTTAAGCAAGGTGATATGGTACTGGTATACGACAGTAAGTTCATCAAACATCCTAGAAAGTTCAGAATGCATTGGCTCGGGCCATATGAGGTTGCCTATGTTATAGAAGGAGGAGTTGCGTAGTTGAAGACTTTGAAGGGAGAATGGAAGGAAGGATTAGTGAATGGGAGCCGGCTGAAGTTGTATTATGACAACCAGTTGCCTCGAAGCTCTCATCAAAATCTTGAGGAAAAGGGTCTAGGTACCAGTTGCAGTTGAAACTGGGTACCAGACAAAGAAAATACAGTCTGCACAAGGGAAGGAGAGGAGGCATAGAGCAGAAAGAAAAGGCTGCATTGCATAGTCTGAAGTCGAAGTAAAATATAAAGTTCAGATTTGAAGTTCCCCAGGAAGAGTCACAGGTGAGTGTTGGGGGCCTGTTGGACCTTGGTTATTGAAGTTAACAAAGAGAAAGGAAGAAAAGGAAAAATACGAACTGTGTGGAAGACACAGTGACTATTATTAGGTTGAAGCGAGCAAAAGAGCAGAAAAGATGGAGCGAAGTAAAAGGAAACAATATGACCAATGAGGAGATAGAGGATGACATATCATCAAGAAAGAAGGATCGTGGATAGCTCAACAAGAGGAAAAATCCATCGTTGGATGTTTTGGAGCATCGTGCGAGAAGGAAGGAAAGACAGGCTGGCGAAGCCCTGAAAACGCGGGTCAAGTTGACCTAGGGTTTTGGTATCTAGGGTTTGTGACACCTAGGTTTTGACCTAAGGATGTCCGTGAGATATTGTAATGTATAAATAGAGGTCTAAAGGACCTAGGATGGTTTTTTGTCGTTGTTGTTACTTTTTTTGGTGTTATGATTCTTGTGGTGTGATCGAGTGAGAAAGAAGTGTTGAGTATGAGAGCCTTTTGTATTGTAAGATCTTCAGCTGGGTGTGAAGATCAACCCTGCAGCTGGGTGCACAAGGAGGGGAGAGATAGCAAGGAGAAGAAAGAAGACTTGTTAGCTAAGAGAACAGACAAGAATTGTATGCTTCATCTTAACATATTATAAAGAAAAATTATGTGGATGTATCCCTAGTGAGGGGGTGAACCATGTATGTCTTATGTCATATATGTGATTGATGCTATGTTCTTTTCCTTTTGATATACTGCCATTGCATTGTTTTATTATATCTAATAGATAGTTGTGTGGAGTAGATCTAAGATTATAAGTGATATATGAATGTTGTATTGTTCTAGTATTAGATCCACTTGATATTTCCCTTGGTTGTAGACATCTCTGTCCTCCAACCCCCCCATAGCTGCTTTGGGTGAGACTGCATCTGCTTCGCAGGTGTTGCCGAAAGGGCCAGTAGTTAGGGATTGTTGGTGAACTCTTGGAGTTGAACCCTAGGTCTGCCCTTGTGCCAACAATTCACAAGAAGCTTTACATCACACTCCATTACATGCTTAAAGGGCCTCCTTCACCTCAATTTTATATGAGAGAGTGAGAGGAGAATAATTCCCATGATGCATGTGGGATAAATTGGACTAAGTTTATAAAATTCCATAGGCATGTAAAATACTAGGACTTCCCGAGAGGTCACCCATCCCAGTACTACTCTATCCCGAGTGTGCATAACTACGAAGTTCTAATGGGATTAGGTGCATTAACGTTATGTTGTAGTGATCTAGGATTTTTTCATCCGATGATTTATTAAAGAATTGTATTAAATGAGCATAAACTAAAGTGCACCATAAATAAGGAAAAACTCAAAAGGAAAGAGTCATGAGCATCAAATGTCAAACACAAAGAACTTGATAACAGAATTCATCCCTGGTGGACTACGTCTTCGGGTCCTTCTCTCAAATGGGTAGGCCTTTTTATTAACTCCACAAAAGAATTGGGAAAAATACATAAGTGTACCTCATTCTAAAGTTAATCTACAGAAGCTTTGCTCAGATTATAAAAAAAAACATCACCACTACGTTCATGGTATTGAATTGCCTAAAAATGACTGTCTCCACACCTCGATCTAAGTTTGGCACTTTCGGGCCTAAGAGACAATATTGTCTTGATTTCTATGCTCACACCTACAACAATTAATGGACTCTGTCTTGAAATTCGTTCCTCTATCTGTACAGTCGCGCCCTTGGTCTTCTCCCCTCATACACTGGCATAAAACCCTTTAAATAATAAAATGTGGGTGGTTGTGTAATAATGGGACCATTGGCGTGTTGGTAGGTGGATGTTATGTTAAGACATTGGTTAGGAGAAGGTCCCGTGATCAAACCCGCAGGCCTTCCCTTTTGGAATTTTCTATTACAATTGTTTGGCGAATATGCCACTAAAACGACAGTCTAACTATTTATACATTGGTTGTTGGAAGCTCTGCTAAGTTTGGCGGAACGACGAAATATGTCACCAATTCTGGTGGAACCATTGCCAAATTTGGTGGTATATATAATATATATATTTTTTTTAATAATTCGGTTGTTGGGTGCCATTAGGCATTTTCCCACTGCCACATGGCAGCCAAACATTGGCCCACTTAACCTCTTTGTATAGTCACCCTACCACGTAAGCCTGCCACATAGTGTACGGATGCCAGATCAACCTTCCACGTATTGTACGGATGCCAAGTGTCATGTACAAACTACCATGTGGCATGTTTTCATTGGTCCACATGTCGGCCTAAAAAGTCCAAAAATGAGTGACATGTGGGAGCCTCTGGTGCTTCCACATCATCATGTTGATTTCATCATGAAACATATCTCCCTCTGCACTTTCCATGTATGTCGTACATATGATGACATCATATGTATTGGTGTTGACATCAGCAATATGGATGCTGACTCATCCCTGTTGACTCGGCTAGGTTGACCAAAACTTTGACCACAAATATCTTTCAATCTGTAACTCTGTTTTATGAGTCGTTTGTGCCATTAGAAATCTTGCGACGTTCTCTTCATGATCATGCCATTTTCACTAAGTTTTTGGAACTTTGAATTTTTTCCCTTTCTCTATCTTTTGAGGCCATTATGAGCATCCTGAGTTTCCTCTAGGAGTTCTGAGTTTTTCTTAGCCTTCCCTGGATCTTTTTTGGATCATGCCTTCCCACTGAGAGATTTTTGGATCAACAGGTAAGTGAGGGAAGATTCCCTCACTTTTTCCTTCTCAATCCATTTTTCCTTGTTTGGATGTGTACCCTTTATTCCTACTCGAAGATAATCAACATCACCCCGGCATGAAGTCCTCGTCCTTATGTACGGGATGATATCTTCCTGTAACTCATCCAAGTACTCAGGTGAAAACTCATCAACTAAAGGTATTGAAACTTCCTCATCCTGATCCATGATCATGGGAGACTCAAAAAGTTTCAAGTTCTCTATGTTCACAACAGAGTAAATCTGCATATAAGGTGGAAGATCTAAACGAAAAGAATTAGTGCCACTTTTCTCCAAGATAGTGAAGGGTCCATAATGAATGGGCATGAGTTTCTTTCCTTCGCCCTTCAATCTCTCCTTGTTGATGTGAATCCATATCGGATCTCCAACCTAGAACTGATGATCAACCTTATGTTTGTCATGTCGAGCCTTATATTGTGCTTTACTTTTCTGCAACTGTTCATTGGCTTCCTTTTGTATATGTTGGATCCTCTGGATGAACTTACCGGCTCTGTCCTCTGTTCATTCTTCATTCACATTTGCATCTCTCCCATATATCAAGTCCAAAGGAACCTTGGGTAGGTACCCAAAACATGCCTCAAAAGGTGAACTCTGAGTAGATGAATGTAAATTTTGGTTCTAAGCATGTTGTACATAGGGTATCTGTTCATCCCATAACTTAGGATGCTTGTTGCAGTAGCCTCGAAGAAAAAGTACCATTGTTTGGTTTACCACCTCTTTCTATCTGTCGATTTGTTTATGGAAAGTAGTTCTCCTCTTCAATTTGGTGCCCATCATTCTCCACAAGCTAGTCCAAAATTCCCCAAGAAATCAAGTATCTCGATCTGAGACGATGGATGTGGGTAATCCAAAGTGAACCCAAACATGTTGAAAGAAGACATTAGCAGTCTGTTGACGGGAAAAATTGACCGCTCGTCAACTGGAGGGGTGGATCCGGTCTGGGGTTGTCTAAATAACCCAAGCCATTTGGGATGATCCACTCCGACGGGTTTAGCGGCTCCATTGGCCGATCTAATTCCTAAGAAAATGAAAGAAAAACTAAACTAAAGAAACTAATCTAAGTAAAAAAAAGCGGCTACAACAAACTATATACAAATCTGAAACCATATATACAGCTTACTTAATAATATTATACAACAATAATTCTATGAAATTAAATGTTCAGCTATCAACAGAATTAGATCTCAATTATATATGTACAGTATTTATAGATTACAAATTTTGATCTAAATTTTCAAAAATCATTGGTAAAATGTCTTATGACAGTGAAACCATTATTTTTTATTTTTATAATTTTTATGAGAAAGGAATAAAATGAAAACTACCTAAGCTGAGCAATTAAAATAATAATCCTAACTGTAAATCTGAACTAAATATCTATCTAACTACTGAGAATTCTCGAATTTATTTAACTATTAAATTGCAAATAACAAACTAACCTGAAGTAATGCTTCCTATTTGTCCTGTTCACAGCACTCGGTTTAGCTGTTTGATGGGAGAAATCCGCACCAGATCTTTCCACAAACTTCTTGTAAATGGGAAGCAACAATGCTCTTTGAATACGAATGATAGAACAAACAAGACATAAAACAATAGCAATCTTATAATTTACAAATCATCACAGTTAGATAAATCCCTGCGCGAAGATTTTTACACAACACTTCATTTAACGAAGAAGATAAACCTTTATTCATTAAATCGAAACAGAGTAATTGTTGTAATAAAAGTGAGATACATCAGACATGGACAAAATTTAAATCACGATGCATTAACCTGTAACAAGTCTTGATATCTAAAGTAGTCAATAACTTAATCACAAATTAAAATGCACAAAACTTGAACGAAAGCATGATAAATTGAAAACTAAAGTTGTTACAAAAGATCCACTTCCATTCGAGTCTCTATCATGATAAATCCATAGTCTTTGTTCTCCCAACAATGATGGGTTCATTACAAAAGTTAATGAGTATATAAAGGCCACAGGGTAAAACATCCCTGTGGGAAATATCAAACATTGTTTGAAAAAATCTGGGAACAATCTCCCAAATCTCTATTTCTGCCTAAGGCTAACAACTTATAACAAAACTATATAACAAAAACATGTTCTAAACTGCCACAGCATGTCCAATTTTCTATTGCAATTCGTATGTACCTGTAGGTGGGCAAGAATAAACAAGTTTAGACAATGTTTTAATTGTGAAATCAACAAAAATCTAAATTTTATGGCTAGCTAACAAAATCAAACGATTCTGTAGTTGGTCATATTTACAAACAAAATCGTTTTAAATAAAAGCAAATGATAACAGAAATATATATGGTCTATTAAACAAACCCTTAATTACTAATTCAAAACAAAGCCAATCATGTAACCAAATCTTTTATGCCAATTTGAAACAAACGAAATAGTGTGCAATTAACCGAATGGTAACATGAATGTATGTGTTCAAACAATTACTAATTCAAAACGAATACAATCATTCATGCCAATTCAAGGACAACAAAATTGTGTCAAATCGGTTCAATCAAAACAGAACTGTATTCGATTTATCAAATGAATCTTTGATACTAATTCAATGCAAACAGAATCGACTATGCTGATTCAAAACAAACAGAATTATTTTTTGAATGAAACAAAACAGAACTATACTAACTCAGAGCCAATTCAATCGTTTATACTAATTCTAGAACAAAAAAATCATGCTAAAATTAAACAAAATCATACCAGCCATTGTGAAATCAAATCGAATGATGGTTGTAGCTGCTTCCACGTTTTTTCTTTTAAAAATCACATGTCCTGTAGATGTAAAAATTTGTTGGCAGACTGGTTGAATACCCTTTGAATTGATCAAGGGTTCAACAGGGGGAAAATATGCATGGCTGGAAGAGTGAGAGAGGTTCTGAGGCATAGGCCTAGAAAAGTAATAAACCTTTCAACAAATGCACACAGACCCAAAATGCACCTTACAGCCACGGAGAGGATCTGAAATTTGACATGTAAAAGACGAGCTAGATCTCTGTAATAACCCAATTTCTGAGGAAAGCGCCCACAATGAAGGTAAAGGGGCTAATTTCGGTTCTGGGTTTTCAAGGGTTTGATCTGATTCAAAACCTTTTTCCCAGAATCACTCGCGCAAAAACATGTCTCTAGGAGGCAATACGGGGTTAAATTCACACTACAGGAGCCATAGGAGCGAGCACACGGTGAGTAGGGTAAATGGTGAGGAGGTTAGACAGGCTAGGCACAGGAACGATGCTCATGGGTTTCCCCAAAACTAACAGAGGTAGCCCGAGATACAAGGCAGACATTAATACCTAAGTGTGCGAGGGTGGTGGAGTGAAAAAAACCCATTCAAAACATTCATATCGAAATGTACAATCGACGATGCTATGGTGATTCAAATCACTATTGGTGTGAGTTAAAAGAAATGCAATCGACGGTGCTATGGTGATTCAAATCACTATTGGTGTGAGTTAAAAGCAATGCAATCGACATGCTAATCAAACAACTATTGAAAACTATGATAAGTTGAACTGAATATTTGCACAACAATAGTGTTTTCATGATTTAAAACAAAACAATATTTCGAATTTAGCACCAAAGATTTGACCATAAAAATTATGCGTTGTATGAAACCATTGCGCCAAGGGTCTAATCACAATGTTAATGCGTTCTCAACAAACCATTACACCAAGGAATTTGATGAAAGACAATAGAACACCAACCACCATTGTATCAGGGACTCAATCGCAATCACTAGAATACCATCACAATCTTATAAAATGAAGTCATATTAATAACAAAAAAAATGCCAAGTGAGTAAAGGTTTTGGTGTCTTGCCAACTGTGTGACCATCATTGAGTTAGAGATGAATTGATCATAGAACAAGATTATTCGTAATAATCTAGTGATGATTTTAATGCCATCCACATGACTTCGAACTCAAATTTTTCACGCTTTCATTCATGAAAATGAAAACAAAAGGCAAGTATGCAAATGCGCAAAATAATAGTGTTGTTTTATTCAAAAGATTGTGATGAGAATCAAGGGTTCCAAAACACTTGCGTAGGCGGCTTATAAGGATAGGATAAAAATGCGAAATGGCTGCCAACAATGGTGACACACTGGTAGAAGTAGTTATCTCTGCCAAAAGAACAAATCCAGGTTATGATAATGAGAATAATTCTAACTCAAAAACAACCAGAAAATTGTTTAAACATCATCATTGATCAAATATTCCAGCTGTGCTTAAAAGATGAAAACTGATAATAGCCTTAAGACAAGCGAGTCATGATATTAAAGATAATTCTCCAATACTGTTGACAGAGCCATTGCTACAAGCAAGCGTCCATAGCCTCGACAGGGTTGCCATTTAACTCACTCTAATATCTATATCCTACCAAGAAGTTCCAGATCAGAATAAAGGACATTTTAAGGTCAAGAAATTTCATACTTACGAATTTTCATATACCCGACATTGCTTCGCTGCCAGTGGGCATGTTCGGTACCTTGGAGAAGTTGTCTTGGCATCATGCATGCATTTACCTGCTGCCAGCAGACCTGTTCAACATCCCGATGGGTTTACAAGCACTTCCCACAGCTCTTTTAATGATTTATTTAAAGATATATAATTGAGCAGGGTAACGCTGAAAATTATGATATTTTTGACATATTTTTACAGACCTTGAAAGAATTTTTAAAATTGTCCTTCATTAAGATTCAGAGATGGTTTGTTTACAAAACTGACCTTCCAAGGCAGGGAGACATCTTCTGAGTCATTCCCTTAAGGAACAGGGACAGCGTAAGAAGATAATGGATGATCCTGACAAGCTTCACTTATAGATTGAAATCAATAAACTTCTTTCAAACAACAATCTTTTCTCAACATGGCTGTAAATTTCAGAAGCATATCGCAATAGATGTTTAGACAAATTTTCAACAGTTATTTCAAAGAAAGAATTTTCTGTTTTCTTTGTCTGAATAGTTCATAATGTAGGTATGTGTATTTCAAAAGAAAGACTGATAAGCATAAAAGAAAACAAAACACACCAGCGAAGAAATATTTGAAAGAAAAGAAATCCAAAAAACAAAAGAAAATATCTACAGAAGGTGCATCTGAAAACCTCATGCAACAAATCCCTTGGGAAACTGAAAGAAAGTAGGAAAATCATGTTTTGATGGGTAAGCAGTCTTACTTGTGGTACCTTGGGTCAGGGTTGATTCAGATTTATTTATCTCTTTACTTTACATTTAAGATGATGTTGTGTTTTTGAAAATAAATTTTTAACTAAAAGCAAAGAGAAAAGGAACAAGCAGACTTCCCTGACGACAGTCGTATTATGTTTCTCATGGTGCGCCCAATTGCGTTCATGATTGCATTATTACAAAGAGAAATAGTGAGAAATAAGACTGAAATAAAACCTATTCCTAAACCTAACCTAACTATTAAACACATCAGGATACTATGTGAAGTCATGCTTCCAATGTAGCCATTGGAGTAACTCTAATCCTGCAATGGAAACAAGATCAAGCATTACTAATAAGAATGGTAACATATCAAAAAATGACACAAACATATCACACTTACCTTCATAATAATCATCTAAAAATGAAGTAAGCATGATCTTACCATTTCCTTGGATATTCTTGTTGTACGAATCCTCCAGCCATTGCACAATCTTGTCATGATAAGGGTCATAATGGCATGGGCGAGTGTAAGTAGGTTTGAAAAACTTGTCAAGATTACGAGGAAATGGAATAACCATCATCCAAGGCTGAAATGCCCCATCCTCCTGAAAATTCTCTAAGTACTCATTAATTTCTTCACATGGAGGATCTAAAAGAAATATGTCACGCCTACTTCCAAGATACTTAGGTAAAAAGAAAGCAAGATCAACTTTGTCTTTATTATGAAATTTTTTTACATATGAATATTCAAGCCATCCTAAGATCCTGTCACAAAAATGAGGATGCAAACCATGACTTTGATGAAACAAATATACCAATGGGAAACTCATCATAGGAGGATTCGTGCAATCAATTGGATCATTGGTTTGAATGTTTCCTTCGGTGAGATTGATCATTTCAAAATGTGAAGCATAAACATTAAGATTCGAGCTAATTAAAGAACGAATATGCAACTTAGAATGTTTGATCTCCATAAAATATAATGCATTGTCTTTTTCAACAATAAACTGTGTAAAATCATCTCGCAACATGTCCTTTTCCCATGTGAGTGATGAAAGTGAACAAGCGTCAAATCCGGTTTTATTAATGTTATGCTCGGAATTAATTTCACCAAAATTTAGCATATCGAAAGGATATGATTGTGGTGGAAAAGAGTAGGATGTTGTAGGTAATATGTCAAGTCCACCAGAATCTAGGAATAGATCAGGATATAAAAAACAAAAGGAATCGGAAATAAGCAGATGAAAAGAATCTCTTGAACTATGATACTCAACAATGGTATTCTCAAGACAATTCTCTTCACTTTCTTTAAAACTCTTACTCTGTTTTGGTGACAAATTCCTCAACATAATATGATCATCTGGATTTGCCTT
>SNQJ01S0132001.1:1737-18398 GCA_010110895.2 Picea sitchensis | reverse complement strand
GGTTAATTGGTCCCACAAATTCTATTTCCCATTTTTCAAATGGTTGTAATGTTACTTGTGGTCATAGTGGCATCTCGTCCCTTTTGTTGGGTTTGCCTACCCTTTGACAGACATCACATCGCTGACAGTACTCTTTTGAGTCTCTATGGATCGTTGGCCACCATAGTCCTATGCAGTATATTTTCCAGCATAATGCCATCCTACTATTCCCTCATGGGATTCTGCTAAAATTCTTGGTTGTTCTTTCTTTAATACGTACCTTCGTAAGATTCTATCGACTCCCATCTTGTATAGATGTCCTACTATCGGTTGATAGTTGGTTGCGTGGAATACCAAGTTCTTCTTCTGTGCAGTGGTATATTCTTGCGGCTCGGTACCTATAGTCAAGTACTAAATGATATCTACGAAGTATTCGTCAACAATCTATACTGAGAATAAATGTGCATCCAGAAAGTTATCTTCTAAATTCGTAGGTTCTTCTCCATTTGTGACCCTTGACAGGTGGTCAAGTCCTGCATTCAGTTTTCCTGGTTTGACTATTACTTCGAAGTCAAAATTTTGAAATAAAAATAACCATCGACAGATTCTCCCCCCCAACACTGGCTTGTTGAATAGGTATTTCAGGACTCAGTGATCTATAAACATCTTAAAATGTTTTCCCAATAGGTAATTTATAATCTTCTACAGTGCATAGACCATGGCTAAGCCTTCTCTTTCTATTGTGTTATAGTTATGTTCTGAGTCTGATAATTTTCTTCTTGCGAACGCGATCGGGTGATCCAAGTCTCCCGCTCCTGGTTGCGCTAAGATAGCTCCGAGTGTTATCGTTGATGCATCTACATGCACATGGAATGCATTTTCCCAGTCTGGAAATACTAATATCGGTGCAGTGACCATCTTTTCTTTCAAAGTGTCCAGACCATGTTGACACTAGTCGTTCCATTGATACTTTGTATCCTTCCTTAACAATTTTTCCATTGGTGTTGTGATCTATGCATATCCTTTGATGAATTTCCTGTAGTATCTGGTGTGTCCTAATTTTACTCTTAACTGGCGGAATTTTTTTGGTGCTGGTAAGTTAGCAATGACTATGATCTTTGTCGGATACACTAGCAAGCCTTGTTTGCATACTATGTGGCCCAATAGTATCCCAAACGGTGTTGCAAATATGCATTTCTTGATATTCAGTGATATCTGGCACTGTCTTCATTGTTCCAATATTAGTCGTAGCACTTCCACATGGTGTTTTAATAGACTATAAATTGTCTAATCATCGAGGTATACTTCAAGAAACTGGTGGATGAATTCCTTAAATGTTGCGATGACCACTCTGGAGAATATTGTGGGGGAATTCTTCAGACCGAACGACATAACTATGTATTGATAAGATCCCCATTCTATTGCAAACGTGGTCTTGTGTCTATCCTCTTGTGCTATCTTAATCTGATGGTATCTTGAGAATCCATCAGTGAATGAGTAAGCTTTATGTCCCCCCACATTCTCTAATACTTTATCTGTGAATGGTGTAGGGAACGGGTAGTGTAGGCATGCATCATTCATCTTCCTCAAGTTGACGCATATCTTAATCCCTTGTCCTTGTTTCTTGTCCTGTACTACCATCAGGCTTATCCATTCTGATTCCTCGACTGGTTCGATGATGCCAGGTTCGAGCATCCTATCGATCTCATCTTTAAATTTTTGTTTATATATGGGATTCAGTCTGTAAGGTCATTTTTTAATAGGTCTCGCATCAGATCTGAGTGGTATCTTCATTTCTCCTAATTCTTTAGATATACCCTTCATCTCTGTAAATGTTGTGGGAAAAAGGTCGCTATATTCGCGCAACAATTATGTGATGCTTTCTAAGGTCTGCTCATCCTAGTAATCTCCAATGCTAGTTGTTTTGGGTTGCTCGGTGGTTTCGATGTTAACCTTCTTTATCTTGATTGGTGCAGAAATGACTTCTGATTCTATAGTTGGTCCTTCCACATCTCTTTAGCCTTCAAATTCTTCAATCTGAATATCGCTTGGATCATCTTCTTCTGGTGCTTCCTCCTGTACATGGTAACATGACAGTAGTTCCTTGAATGTATGCTTATTTTGCTGCTTCTCTTCTATAATAATTTCTATTTCCGGTTCTTCAATGAATATGATTCCTCTAATCCATTTCAAGGTTGTGTCTATGTTGGGGTTCTCATGCTCGAATGAGAAAGTGACTATAAAGTTCTATTGCAATGTCTGTTGTGACGTGGTTCCTTTGCGCAATTCCTGATCTATATACCAGTTTGTTGGTATGCCTTGTAAAGTATGTATGAAGTGATGAGGCCATTCCTCTGGTCGTGTCATTTTCCACAGCATTTTTCAATCCTCCAAGTGTTTCGCTGGTATCCCTAGTCCTTCATATTTCCATTGTTTTTTATATGTTTGTTCTGCGCCGAACCGTATGCGCAGTAATCGCTTACATTGATGCCAATCTATGATAGTATCCTTATGTGCGCCCCACCATATTGCGGGTGTGGCCTTAAGTTCTAAATCTAGTGCTAGTAGTCTCTGGTTCTATAGTACTTCATATTCATGTTGTGTCAAGAATGTTTCGAAATCATTTATTCTGTGGAAACTTGGTGGTTCTCTTATTTCTATGCCTATCCACCTTACTGCGTGGTCTATTCTTGCACATCTTCTCGTGGAGACTTCATGTAGTCTCTGCTGCCATTTTTCTAACTCGGTGTCTGAGTCTGTTACGCTTGAAGTAATGCTTCGGCAACTGAGTACCCTGTCTACAGTTGGGTTTACGTAATCCTCATCGCATGCAGTTGTCCTGTACAACTGTCTGATCTTCTCTATGTCCAAGAAAATGGGTTCTACGAACCTCTCCCCTTCTGATGGATCTAGTGGTGCTATGACTCTGTAATCTACAGATTCAAATGTCATTTTCCTTGTTTTTAAGTTAATTATGGCCTGGTTGTCAAACGCCCAATCCAGACCAAGTAGTGTCGGGTACGGTGTTGTGCCATCTAGTATTTCAATGACTTCAAAGTCTTCTTTAGTGTGCACTCCATCAAGATCTATTGTTACTCCTTTCAGTCTACCTATTGGTAGGAGTCTATGTTGGTACACTAGTTTTAACTGAACATTTGAGTATCCCAATGTTGGCTCTCCCATGCATTGCCAGGTCTTCTTGGATAGCACATTCACTTCGGATCCTAGGTCTAGTATAATGTCTCCCATATTGAAATCTCCAATGTTATCATTTATTCTAAATTCTTTAGTTATTCTTCTTCAGGTGTGTAGGCAATTGACAGTTTTTTGTTCTAGCTATTCTTTCATCTCACTGCTACATTTCTCTAGTATATTTTGCAATATTTTCACAGATGAAGGATCACTTAATAATTTTACACATGATTTCAAAAAACCTTTGATTGTACTTACTTGTCCCCTGGGTTGCATTACGTTGGTATGATCCAGCAATGGTGGCATCTCATATTCTGAGACTTCCTTGACTGGTTGCACAGTTTAAGTCGACGTTGTGTCCTCCTTCTGAAATTCTTGTCTGGCTTCCCTAAAAGTCTCATTTTATTTAGGCACGTCGAACTACTTCTTGGGGTCAGGGTTCTTCTTTATCAATTGGTTCTTTGTTGGTTCCCGTCGAACTGCATCATTTCCTATTTTGGTTCCTCCATGAGTGACTATGTTGATCTTTCATCCGTCATCCCTTGCTTCAGCTGAAATCCATTGAACATTCTAATTATTTTGGTTCCTCTTTTCCTATATTTACTAGTAGTGTCGGAAATTCCTCTGTATCATGGTCCGATGCACGACAATACATACAAGTCGCTGGCAACAGTGGGCATTCTCGTGCGTAATGTCCTGGTTGTTGGCAATTGTGACATGTGACTGGTCCTCTACCACGTATGAAACCTCCTCTGGTGCGTCCTGCTTCTCGGTAGCCTATGCGATCACCTCTCGATGCGTTATACTATGGTGTCTGATTATACTACCCGGTATTGTAATAGGGTTGTGTCGGGTTGTACTGCAGCTGCGCGTTATTGTAGGGTTGTTGCGCAGTGTTATACTGTTGTTGCGTAGTGTTGTATGAGGTTGGGGCTTGATTGAACTGGGGCGTTTCTTTCCCCAGTTTTGGTATTTCTACATCATCGTGCAGTGATAAGGGTCATGACCCAGTTTCTTGCATATTTCGCACCATAATCCTCCCTGTAGTAGCGGGTTTGGCATACCTATTTCCATATACTATGAAAATGTTGGGAATTCGTTCTTGTGGTGTCCTTTCGTCCTGCAGGTGGTGCACCAAATGAATTCTCATTTGTCCTTGTTCTTGTATAGGTTCAACTGAAATGTTAAATTCTTCAAATCCTCCTTCAATTCCTGAGTAGATGGGTCCATGTGTTGGTACTGGTTCTCTTCCAGTTGTAAGGTTGCCTGGAGAACCTCTGCCTGCATCTGAAACTTCTTCTTTCATAAGGGATATTTTATATGTGGGAGTAGTGAGTTGACAAACAGGTGTCGGTGTTGCATCTTGGTCATAAGGTATTTTAGTTTTCCCTTCAGTTGCTTGAATCTCTAATCAATCTCCCATACAGACTCTCTTGGTTTCTGTCTTATCTCGATCATCTCGTTCATGTACTAATCCTCTGAGATCGACTTCTGGAACTCATTAATCAGTAGCTTCTTAATGTCTGCCAGTGTCCTTATCGTCCCAAGGGAACTGTTTGTTTCTTGACTCATGTACCAGTCTGGGGCGCAGTCTCTTGGCGTGATCGCTAGTTGCGTGAGTTTGGTATCTTCATCCATGATCTTCTTCGCTTCCCATATCTTTTCACAAATGAACAAATGCTTCTCAAGGTCTTCTACTGCTTCTCCTATAAACTCTGGTAATATGATAGTGGGATCATGTCCTGCCATTCTAAATACTGAACTACTACCTCCACTACGCGGTGTAGTTACTTGAATAGTACTACCTAAAATGGCTCCTCCAGTTGTTTCTCCTTGTGTAGGTGTACTTCCTGCTGTTGGACTTCCTCTGAACTTCGATTGTCTAAACGGTGGTGTTCTCTTTGGTGTATTGGTCACACATGGGTTGAGGGGTTTCACACTAACATTAATATGGATAGGATGGTTTCTTTCTCCTCCTATTCTTGGGCCTCTAGTCTTCCTCTCATATGTTGCATGTAGGATTTCCTCTACCTCTTCCTCATCGCTCGCAAAACCCTCCCTCGTGGATACGACTCTCTTATTGGTATTCACTTTATATTGGTAGGGTACTCCGCTACGCGTCATTCCTAATAACACTAAGATCCACTTAAGTTGGTCATCATCCATCAAGATTGGGTCCAAGAGTTCCTCCTCCTTCTTGCATTTATTGTTACTTCCTTCCATTTATCCTCTCTCTGTCCGTTCTTCCCCCCTTCCCCCATGCACACAGGGAAGTTTAGCTATCTGATTCCATTGTCATTACACATTTTTTATATAGAAGTATCTTAATAGAAGTGTACAATGATCGAATGTACCTTCCTTGAGGTCCACGTAGAAATTCTTGCTCTACTGCATTGTATGACTTTGTTGTGTCAACTACAAACTCTGTGATGAAGCATGCCACAATACTATCAAGCCAAAAGTCTAATGCGCGGGTGAATTTGTTGTTCACCTGCTGTAATTGCTCAACCTGTACTGGGGTCCAATCTAGCTTTCGAATCTGGTTCGTTGTGTGGTTATATTTCAACCTTAGTATCCACTCCTGCAGTAGGTGGGGAAAATCATAGAAAAAGACTTCGTGTAAATCCGTAAACACGTATTTATCAAGATATTTGAGAGGTGTGATGCTAGGGTTTCTATTGTGTTTATGGGAAAAATCTAGCTCTTTGGTTCTCAACCAGCCTTCGATTTCTTCTTTCGTGGGGTTCCAAGGTCTCAAAATTCCCTTCTAATGGCTTGATGGTCTTCTTGTTTCACTGATTCTTTTCTCATGCACTCTATCTCATCTACTCAATCCTCTCTTGTTCCTCTTAACACAGAAATAGAGCCATTTGTTGGTTTACAACTGCTCTCATCTACTACCTAAGTTGTTGACCCAAGGTTCATATATTTCAGGTTACCAACAAAGACTCTAAAACTATCGGCCCTCCTGGTAAAATAGAAGGAAACACAGTGCACATAATGCACTGCACAGTCTCACCCGAGATAGATTTAAATGGGTGGTTGTAAGACTCAGGTGTTTATAGCCTAGGATTGAGTATGAGATAGGGTTTTATGAACCAGATCCATGCGCTACGAGCTATGAAGGTAATCTACTTATTTCTCATGGGTGCACATTTCCATTACACAGTTTACTTCCCTAACAACATATCCATGTTCCATAATAGTATATTAACTCATTTATTAAGAAAAACAATAAACTGCTGAAAGAAAATAAAGAGATGCATGCATTCATCACATTACATAGATATTACCGTGGTTCACCCCCTCCTAGGCTATGTCCACAAAGATTTGTCTCTTGGGTCTTTTATTATGGTAGTTCTGCATTTCCGGCCCCGCGTGCTTACAATTCCCCTCTTATGGGTAAGATCTATATGAGGCGAACTAGATCGCACTAGGATCTACAACCTGCGAACTAATCCTCAGATCTACCTTCTATCCTTCATTCTAGCTCAACAACTTACAAAAATGGTACATAACAGTATTGCATAATGCCTCCATCCATGTATTACTCTACTGGAATGTTATAATAACCCAAAACCTTACAAAACAGTAAACTTACTGTAAAAACGCCAACCTAATATATAAAAACCCAATCAACCAATCTCTATATAATACCTGCGTATCTATATTTATACATTTCAGGTTCTTCATCCTTCTTACCAAAAATTACCAAAACCCTAACCCTATCGATGTTAGGTCTTCTTCCCGTGCATGTGTGTTTTTCTTCCTGCAGCTGTTGTTTTCCTTATGCATGCTTTCTTGCATGCACGCGTGTTTTTCTTTCTCCAACTGTTACTTTTGTTTCTGCACACTTTATTTCCCATGATCATCCTTCTTTACACTTCGACTTGGTGCCAACAATGACCTCTTGATTTAGACGACCGAGATTTAGTTCGAGACCTTTAGGACTTCGGGCCTTTTGGTGATACTGCTGCCAAGATCAACGATCCTTGTTAGTTTGAGATCAATGGTCCACAATTATTTCAGGATTTTGGGCTTTGACTCTTTGGGAATTTTCAATGCATAACTCCCACAATCCTCTGGAGTTCTGAATCTCTGAAATGAGGGATTTGCCTCCACGTGTCCTCTAGATTTGGATGGCCGAGATTTACTTCGAGAGTTTGGGCTTCAGCTCTTCGGGACTTTTCAATGCACAGCTCTTACAATCCTCCAAAGTAAATCTTCTGAAGTGTGAGATCCACTGATGCATCTCCTCAACCTTCAATGGCTTAGATTTACTTTAGTACTTCGGCTCCTCTGTCTAGTCATTAATCCTTGCGCTACTTTGAAATCTTAATTGCCCGAGAGCCATTGATTTGAATTATTCATGGGATCTCCGCTGTTTAAAATCGAGCCTAAATACTTGCTTGTGTTTCAAGCCTGAAATGGACCATTATGAATTATGTTGCGCTTTGTGCTTATGGATGTTAACCGTACAAACAAAGGACTTGGACAACCTAATGTGAGCTCAATAAATAGAAAATAGGATGACTGAAAATTTGGACCCAAAATCACGATATGCGTTCATCCTTTAAAGAAAACAGAAAAACCTTGAGCTGAGAATCTCCAAAGCAAGATACTAAGGAAAACAATATCATTGATCAGCAAGGGAAATTGAATTTATCAACCAGAAAGGAAAAATCCTAGGAATGATGTGCAGAAAATATGGAGGAGCAGAGGTGTAGACTTGGGTATTTCACAACAAACACATATGACCCCTGACAACTTCATGTGATAACACACTAGACACACTAGGACCTAACATGATGTAAGGTTCATTGAACATAGAAAAAGGCTCACTAAAAAGTTCCCTTACTTGGACAAGTATAGGTGCATCAGGATCAATCAAAGGAGGGTTGAGATTAGTTGGAGGAATTTCATCGACCACTTCAACTTCAATGGCCAAACTCTCTTCGAGTTATTTTTCCATCTCTTCAAATTCTTTTTTACCTATATCACATTGCTTAATAGGTGGTTGTACCTCTGTGATGGAATCAAATCCTTTTAATCGACAGGACCAATGACACGGTGGTTCAGCCTCGGTGAATAGAATGTGTCAAAATTTTAACAACAATCAACCTAGGGTTGAGTAGCACTCAGAGTCAAAGAGAACACCCCTAACAAATATAGGCAACAATAAGTAAACAAATGGCTAAGGGGGCCTTCTGAAAAAAAACCCTCTGTGGGAGATGAAGTCCCCACAAGATTAGTTAGTGAAGGTATCAAGAGAAGTTAAGATGATATCCACAAAACATTCCTGACCAGTGCAAGTACCATAAATTATTAAGGTGAACACCTTCTAGGGGAACTGAGATAGTGAACAAATGTCCACCCTAGGTACTACAAGCATGCCCTACCTGAAGTCACCTCTATATCTACCTAGGAATGGACACTAAGGCTACCACCTCACAATCAATGAGCGAGTGAACAGTCACAGGTCCGACCACACATAAGGCAAGGGTAACTATGCCCAAAGATTTGAAATTGCTACCTCACAGGGAAATGTCAGCACTAACGAAACCCATGTATATGTAGTAATCAAAGAAATATCACAAACACCACACAAGCAAAGAGAGGTAATCAACTTACATTCCCTAATGAGACCTCATGCTTAACTCCTATGTTTGAGGAGGCTCCCGACACACTGCCTGTAAGAATGAATTTACACACTTGTTAATGACTCTAGGGTTCATTTTGTGGCCTTGGAGTGTTCACTCTCCAATCCTATTCCAAGGCCTTAAGCCTAGCTAATGTTGGTTTGGTAACAAAGAAAAATAGTTCAGTGAATTTAAATTACAAAATCCTTTAATTATGGTTGTTGTTAAGTCAAGGGAAATGGATGAAACTTTAAGTGATGTTATGAATCT
Organism: Picea sitchensis; assembly: GCA_010110895.2. Classification (NCBI taxonomy): domain Eukaryota; kingdom Viridiplantae; phylum Streptophyta; class Pinopsida; order Pinales; family Pinaceae; genus Picea; species Picea sitchensis. Next base: position 9,318 of record SNQJ01S0132001.1, on the reverse strand, counting down.
TCACCAACCACAACAACAATCGTACAATTCAATCAATTCTAGCTATGGGAGGGAAACAAGCCTTTTTCCTTGCAAATTTCACAACACAACCTCACAATAACTAATCTACCATGTAAGAAATTCCCAAACCAACATGAGATATTTGAACCAAACACAAAAATGCACTTTATTCCAAATGATCAAAATATTTAATCATGCAAATTTTGTATTTTGTTTTCAATGAAAATGCAAAATTTTCTTAATCTAATTGAGAAACGCAATATGCAAATTGAAAAAACAGCGATCAATAGGTAAGGGTTATAGGGAATTGGTAGTGATGCATGGAATCTCACTCCAATGTCTCTACCAAAATCACAACCCAAAACTCACAAGGAAATTGGATCTAGCAATATAAAGACTAATTGCAAAAGGAAACACAACCAAATGCAACCAGACAAGAAACACTACCAGATCTAATCATATATGTTCGGTACACATCCCAAGTCAACAAGTCACTAAACAACAAGGAAATGCAAACAAGCAACCCAATCAAGCCACACAAACACACTTCAAATCTAGATCTAAGACCAAAGGTGTCACAAAATATTCAAACAAAGAGAGGATCTAGAAACATAGATCAAATACAAACTCCTTAGATCAGATATATCTAGATATGATCAGGAGAAATTTGAAAATTTGCAATTTTTTTTTCCTACAAGGAAGGTCACAAGTTGTTTGGAATGCAATAGGCGACCATATCCAGGAGATCACTAGTCACCTGTATTGCAACAAGCGACCTGATGCCCTGCCCTCGACATTAGAAAAACGACACTCTGCAGTTTTTTTGAAAAATAAAAATATCTGACTCGGATCTTCTAGATCTTCTAGATCTATTCTATGAGGGAGTGCTAGGGAAGATAATGGTTGACTAAAAAATGGAGAAAAAAGGAAAATATTCAAGGGAATTCAAACTAGAGAAGAATCAAATATTCTTCCCCAATGGAGTCACCAGTTGTTTTATGGATTTAAGACTCATGGAACTCTAACATAGGAGTTAAGCATGAGGTCGCGTCTAGGAAAGTTGGGTGATCACTCCTCTCTACTTGTTTTGGTGTTTCTGATATTACTTCAAATACTATGTATATGAGGGTTTTTTTAGTGCCGACACCTCCCCATGAGGTAGCACTTTCGAATATTTGGGCATAGTTACCCTGCCCTTGCATGTGGTCAAAGTTGTGACTGTTCACCCACTCATTGATTGTAAGGTGATATCCTTAGTGACCATTCCTAGGTAGTTACAAAGGTGACTACAGGAAGGACATGATTGTATTACTTAGCGTAGATATTTGACCATGATCCAAGTTCCCCCAGAGGGTGCTCACCTTAATAAAGGGTATTTTCATTAGTCAAGGTTGTTTTATGGATTTCATTGTAATTTCCATGATACCTTCGCTAGACAATATTTGTGGGGACTTCATCTCCCCTAAAGGGTTGGTTTTCAGAAGTTCCCTTGAGCCATTGGTTTTCTTATTGTTGCCTATATTTTTTAGGGTTGTTCTCTCTGATTATGAGTCTTAGTTGGTCGTAGGTTGAATTGTTTTTTGATTTTGACATTCATTTTCACAGTGGCTGAACAATAACGTCATTGGTTTCATCGATTACAAGGACTTGAGCCTATAACAGAGGTCCAACGACCTCTTAAGCGACATGATATAGGTGACAAATAAATTTGAAGAGCCAAATAGATAGTATGAAGAGATATTGTCCTTTGAAGTCAAAGTGGTTGCGAAGAGTCCTCCACCTAATTCCAACCCTCATTTGACTGATCTTAATGCACATAGACTTGTCTAAGCAATGAAACTTTTTAGTGAACCTTTTTCTTTGTTTAATGAACCTTACATCATGTCGGGTTTCATGTTTTTTCATCCAATGTAGTTGATCCATATAGCTCATTGATGAGCGCTACAAGGGGCATACCAGTAATGTCTTCCTTGCCATCTTTTATTTCCATTAGACATATCCCATCTCTTCTCATGTCATCGAGTCCCTCCATTTGGGGGATGTTGACTATGCCATATTTTCTTTCCATTATCATACCAAGAATTCCTACACCCATCTCATTAGTGTCGATTCCCATGTCTAGATCTACTTCCAGTGGGGGGGAAAGCTTGGGTTTTAATATGGGGGATATAATTCCTTCTACCTATGCCATTCCTACAAGTATCTTGGTAATGTTGAGTGTTGGTTTTCCTTTTGGCTGGAATATACTAAGTGGGTCTAGGGTTGTTCCTAGTTACTCTAGAGGAAGTGTTGGCCCTCGACCAAGTTTTGGGGAAAACTTTGGTCATCTTTGACCCACTTTTGGACCTCGACACACTGGTCAAAGAAGGAGCACCCAGGAAGAGCTGAGATCATGGATCTCACTGATTTTGAGGGTTATGTGGACCCAGTAAAGGGTCCTCTAGGGTTTTTGTAACGGGTTTATGGGATGTCGACCCATGGAGTTTTCCCGTGTTTAGGCCTTATTGTAAGGGTTTGCAAAGTATAAATAAAGGGGAATGCATTGTATAAAAGGAGCGAAGTGAATGTAGTTCTGTGTGAACAGGGTTTCTTTGTGCAAAGGAATGTATGTGTGCAACTATGATTTTGTAGAAGGTGCAAATGTTGTGATATAGGGTTTTGGGTATGTGCATTTGACCTAGTTTTGGAAGGAGGATCTGGTGCTCAGTGCACAGATATCCTGTCTGGTGCGGAGCTCGACTATGTGGCTTAGTGCATAGAAGTGAATGAATGTAATATTTTGGTGAATAATAAAGAGGTGAAGAGGTTTGTGGATGTATCCCCACCTTGGGTGAACCATGTTTATCTGAAGTCTCATTGTTTTCTTTGTGCAATGTTATCTTTTTTATGTTTTTCTTAGTGCTTAGATTAAGATGTGTAATGGATATGTATGTGTTTCTTAAATGCTTTTCTTATGTTAAAATGATAGATTTGATTCACAGTGCTAAGTGTTAAGTGTTCAAGGTGCATAATCTTTTGTTGTTACTACGCTAGATCTATCTTTGATTATGTTTTGCGATGTTAATAGGGTTAATAAAATAATGCATGTCACTTCCTAAGTGTTAACAGAATATTCTGTGAAGTGTTATTATCATAGATATGTGTCCCATATTGGTTGCAGACACATGCGTCATGTAACCCCCCTACTTCTACCTCGGGTGAGACTTCTCCTTCTTCATAGGTGTTTCCGAAAGGGCCTGTAGTCGAGGTTTTGTTGGTGCGTTGTTAAGCATTGAACCCTGGTTCTACCCCTGTTCCAACAAATGGTTCTGTTGTCGGGACCTGGAACTGTGATTGTTGGGAACTGAAGTAAATAAAAAGAGAAGCTTTGTGTGTAGATCTGTTGTTGAATTGCACAGTACTCGACTTGACTTACAAAGATTTGTTCCAAGGAGGTAAGCTGATCTGAATAAAAGAGGTAAGATCCTAAAAGAAGAAATCTTTTGCTTTGGTAAGATAAGGAAAAGTGAAAATTTTTGTTTTGAAAGTATGAACTTAAGTATGTTTAATATATTTTGTCCTGGTTTGCAGGCTAGGGTGCATTTGAAAGAAAGAGTTGATTTGAGTAAAGGAAATGAAGAAAGATATGTTATTCCTATGCATAGAAAGATTTTTTGGACTAATAAGTGGATGCAGGAACCTAGAAAGAATTTTTTTCAGGTCCATCACTATGATCCTAGGGGAAGTGTGCAATACAGAAAAGGTTGGGGAACATTTAAAAGAAAAAAAGCATGGACATTGTGTTATAATTGCAGAAGGTCGGGACATCTTGCTAAGGAATTTCCTAAGGTAGGCCCTATTTGTCTTTGTTGTAAGGTTGTTGGTCATGAGGTTGAGGACTGTCCAAAGATTATTTCTAAAGTTGAAGGGATGAACATGAGACAAGAAAACTATGAAGAAATTCAAGAGACTAAGGTCATGATAGAGAGTCATAAAGAGAAAGGATCAGAGGAAGTTCAGACTATGATATTACAGTTGAAAGAAACAATTTATGTTCATAAAGATGTCATTTTACCAGTAAGCCTGAAAGAAAAATAGTGCATAAGTGCAAGAATAGGAGACTTCGACATAGGTTGTGTCTTGGATGAATAAACACAAGTGAATACTATGACATAAGAAACTTGGGAAATTTTGGGAAAGCCTACTATGGTACCTTCATTAGGAAGGATAGGCTTGTTTAAGGGAAATATGATAACCTTATGTGGAAGAGTTACTAATGTACCTATTGTTGTTCATGGAACATTGAATGAAGAAGAATTTGAAGTCATTCRGTTTGTTGGGGACAATGCYCCTTTCCCAGTATTGTTAGGTAAGACTTGGATTGAGAAGGATCAGAGCAGAAGGAAAGTAGAGGAAGAAGCTATAGAGAAGAAAAAACAAGAATTAAGGGATTTCATAGCTAGGAAAATAGACCGACTAATAGAAGAACGAGAGGATAAGTCAAAGCAATAGAGCAAAGTAACAACGCAAGAGGGACAAAAAGAAAGATAATTAGCTATCAAGGTTGAAAAAATGAAATAAGGCTTGAAGGACCTATCTAATTTTAGGGGCTAAATTTCGCTCATGGGCTAATTTTCCATGGTTTTTCCAAAAACGAGATTTTCTATTTTAAAAATGATTCGCCCAAATTCTATAGGATAAAATTATTTTACCTTAAAAATCACCAAAATTTTATAAAAACTATATAAAATAATTAGAAATTTGAATATTTTTACAAAAATATCGCCAAACATTTAGAGTTGACAAATGAACGATTAATAATATTCACCAAGGTTTCTACATTTTAAAATAAATTTCCATCCTTAAAATCATCCCTACTATCTATCCAAGAAATAAGTATTTCCACTCAGGAAATGTTAAGAAAAGGGATATTAACTTCAGACCCTTTGAGGGCACCTCAACAGTGCGAAGCCACTACACTAGGGGAAGATAAGAATAAAAATGGAAAGAGGATTCCATAAATAGTTAGAGAGACTTAGATAACACGAAAGAAGGAAAGGAAGCTCAATAAAAAGAAAGCTAGGTTGGAAAATATACAAGAAGCTACAGAAACCATATGGAAGACTTCGCAGACTGGAACATCGCAGGAGGCAGGTTCGTAGGATTTGAACCTCGCTAGAACAACAGGTCCGCGTAGAATCAGAATTCACCCCAACGAAGTTATATGACCATTGGAGGCGCCTCGGCCGTTAGAGTGATGCTCTAGAACGGTTATAAAATGCATTCACAGGCTTATGGACCACTTTTTGGGTGTTGAGATCGTGCCATAATGGATATATTTACAATGATGGAAGCATTTCCTGGCCGTTGGAAGATCCGTCATGATACACCGTTTATTTAACTCATCGATCGTTGTGCTGGGACCACTTTTTGCTACCTGTGATTGAATGAGATAAGAAGAGAATTGTCCAAGTGTTGAGTTGTGCTTCTTGTCGCTATTTGGAACTAGACCCTGCTTGTCCATCTGGCTACCCCACCTGTCTGTTTGTCTACCCTGCCTGTTTGTTAAAATCTAGAATGTCGGGCGAACCTAGAGAATTGGAGAATTTTGTCGAGGAAGTCCTTCAGAAGCTAATAGCTGATAGACTGATATCTGAAGGTATCCAGGCGTCGTCAACTAGGGGACTATAGGCTTCCCTTTCTACTGGACGTTGTTCTAGATGTGTCAACCCCGTAACTGAGCAGTGGAGTAAGCACTGAGGTAATTTGGCTAATGCGAAGTAGATCCTGTCGATCCTACCTGAATATATTCCACCTTTGGCTAGCATTGTTAACTGCGACAGTATCCCTCACGAATTTGAGTACTATGTTTTCACTCTATTCATTCCGAAGGGAATTCGCATAGTTGGGAGTCAGTTAGGACAGATCCTGCTATTGAAGAACAATGACTTCAACTTAGGAGACCAAAATAACTACGCCATGTTAGCTCCCCATCTCTAATTAATGAAGAAAACTGGGAAGAAACCTCACCTCATCTCACAACCATGGATTAAGTGGTTGGCACAGTCCATCATGTTGAATGTGATGAAGATCCTGCATTTTTTCCACCACCAGGAGGTTAACGCTTGTGTTAAACTCCTCATGTCATGCTATCATGACGGATATATGTGGCTCGACACAAGGATTACTGTGGATCCAGTGTTGATCCACCAGATCACAGGTTTAAGTGTGAAGGTCATGACCCTCAACAGTTTTATCCAGAGAAGGTCTCAGACCGTTCCCTAGCGCAACGCTTCAAAGAAGCTTGCGAAGAGGTAGAAAACGAAAAGCGAGGTTACAAGGTAGCCTCTTTAAAGTATGGCACAGTGCACCTTGCTTGCCAAATCCTAGCTGGAAAGATCATGAGGAAGAAATTCCCCACACAGGTCACCGATTTTATGGTGGACCTTGCAGGAAAGTGTGTGGAGGGAATGTAGTTGAACTAGGTGAACTACCTTGTCAACGAGCTAGAGAAGGATTGTCGCGAAGCCCGGGACATGGGATATGAATTCCATTACATTTGGTTGATCATTTTGATCACATTTTTCACTTGGAAAATGCCTAAAGGAGCCTTTTTCCCAGATATCGAACCCTCGGAGCCATTGGCCGCTCGGTTTTCCACCCTATGGTATACCAACGACATGATGAAGCAGTGGAAGTCCAATGTCATGTTTCATGGATATTACCAGTAGTTGAAGGTCTCCACTGAATCGTTCTCGCGTATGAAACCACCGCACGCCATGCATCAGTACTGACCCATAGTGAAGTTTCACACTGATCCCCACTTCATCTACATCACCACGTGAAGAGATGAGAACCAAGAATAATTACAGTCATACTACAAGCTTATAGATGAAGATATGGAGCAGATTACAAAGGAATGGCCAGATGAATTTCTTATATCTGTCGTCAATGTAAAGCTATCTGACACTGACACCATAGGAAGCCCAATAGTTACCCGATTTGAACATGTTGGAAAGTCTAGTGGGACGAAGAAGTAGCAAAAGAAGGTTGAAGTCCAGGACATAGAGAGTGATGAAGAGGAAAACACTTCTGCAGATAATCGGTATGGCTCGCCAGAAGGAGGAGAAGACAAAGAAAAAGGATAGGGAGGACACGATGATGGATAAGAAGAGCAAGGATGAGGCGAAGCTACCACCCCTCCACCTGGAGATCTCCCTGTTGGGACAATGACACCACTGTTTGCACCCAATTCGTCACTTGGTGAGAAAATAAAGGGTTCTTACATGCCCAGTTGGGTCTTGCTGAGCATGACAGTTGTAGAGGAAAGGGTTGGGAAAAGAAAAACAAAACTATAAGCAGGAATTAAATTAAAACAAACTAAAACTATGAGCATATGGATAAAGAAATAACAAACACAAAAACACCAATATCGCCAATGTTTTTAGGCTGATCAATTGATGAAATCAAAGCACAATGAAGAAAGGGGACTATGAGTCCCTTCTTCCTCCAAAGGAAGGCTCTTGTTTCCTCACAAACTTGCTCTCCTTACAATAAGAAAATGAGAATGATGGTGAAAGAACTCCAAGCACATTCACTCAA
>SNQJ01S0131998.1:0-25804 GCA_010110895.2 Picea sitchensis | reverse complement strand
GGAATCAACTTATGACTTGGATATTATGGATATTATCTGTATCTAGTGTTCTTATTGGAAATTGATTTTTCATTTTGCAAAAAGAAAAAAGAAAATAAAAGAAAAAGAAAAAAAGGAAAAAGAAAAAGAAAAAAGAAAAAAGAAAAGAAAAGAGGGCATAAAAGAATTGAAAAAAAAAAGTCCCATGCAATAATAGTAACTTGGTCATACCTTTCAAGCATGAACAAGTTCTTTTAAATTTTCAATGTTGATAGGTTAGTGAATAAATCTGACCAAACTGTCTAATCCTGGTTAGATAGCCCTTAGGTTAGCTTAGTGAATACATCTGATCAGATCATCTAATCCTGGTCAGATAGCCCCTAGGATAGACTTATACCTTAACCCAACAGTTTAATCTAGGTTATTTGTCTTGTGAAGGTAGGTTAGAATGTAGATTAATTTCTTTGCTTGCCTCGCCCAAATAAAACCCACTTGAAGAAAATGCTACATCAAGTCCCCGTTGCCTAAGGATAGTTGAAATAAGGTCCCCTTGGTGGTGTCTATGACAAAATTGCAAAAAACCCAAAGAAAAAGAAAAAAAAGAAAAAGAAAAAGAAAAGAGGGCATAAAACAACTTAAACAAAAGCCCCATGCATATTAGGTAACTTCTTGGTCATATCCTTCAAGCATGACCAAGTTCTTTTAAATTTCAAATGTTGATAGGTTAGTGAATAAATCGACCGCATCGCCTAACTCGGCTCTAGATAGCCCTTAGGTTAGCTTAGTGAATACATCCGGACGTAATCATCTAACTCGTTGTATATTCCCTAGGACTTATACCTTAACCCAATAGTTTATTCTGGGTTAATTGTCATAGGAAGGTAGGTTAGAATGTAGATTAATTGCTTTGCTTTCCTTCCCCAAATAAAACCCACTTGAAGAAAAAATGTCGCATCAAGCCTCCGTTGCCTAAGGATAGTTGAAATAAGGTCCCCTTGGTGGTGTCTATGACAAAAATTGGAAACCCATAAGAAAGCAATAATCTTAAGTTTTTCCTACACATGACTTTTTCCGCCCCCACCTATGCTTCATTCACTTTCCAATGGTCCGGATCACGACGCCTAGATCAACGAATCACATAGCATTCCAGACCCCCGTGAGTGTTCTCGCTTTAACCGGGGTTCACTGGTAATAACTGGGCAGACATCCGACGACTCCAAACCAAAGCATCTCGAATCGATGGTTCAGATATTTCACTCCGCTCTGCACCTTTTAATGGATAAACCTGAATGGGTTATGAGCGCTTAAGATCTCAAGGGGTCGTGAAACCGGGCAGACGATGGATCACGCATGGGATTCCGCACTTCCTTTGCACTTCGCTTAATCGGGTGCTGGGGTCCGAAGAATATTCTTTGCAATGCGCTCCATTTTACGCTTGGTATTGTCCTATTGGTTCCGAATTTTTCACCTTAGGCCGCTCGACAAATTTCCATCACTACTTCTGACGTCATCCTCCACTCAAGTCCACTTGTCCCACTTGCTCCGGGTTGAGTCCCATCCCATAACCGCTGTTAGTCCCTGCTGTCAGGCCTTTCCCTTTTCCATTCATGACCAGCCCCTTCGACGACTTTTACCTCAAATCACCAACCTCCACGCCACTCGTCTGTGTGCTTTTGGCTACCATCATCTACCACTCATCCCTAGTGGCCCGTTGTCCATTTATTACGTGATAACACACCAGTTATCCTCACACTCATTCCCGCCTAACCCAATTCCCCAATTTTGAATAAACTACTGTTTCCCTTTCTGGCCGCTATTCATCCGGCCACACCGTAAACCTCCTATTCCTCTATTTCTCCTGCATCGCTTTCACCTACAATCAATCGACCCCACTAACGTATTGTTTGCTGCAGGTACAGTTGTCGGGGTTAATAAAGACAAAGAAAATTGAAGAGGAAGAGAATCCTTTTTCTTCCTCCTCCTATTGACCTCGATAAAATTCCTTTGGTTGATAAAGATCACTTGATAGCCGATACTATATGCGCTTCGGGAATTTTCCTCGATCTTCTCGGCCATGGCTCCTAGAGGTTTTCCTAGATCAGCTTAATTAAATTGGACTCGAGTCCACTTTGCCTCAGATCTCTTCCTCCAGATTCATAATTTCCCCGAGCTTTCCCTCAAATGCTAGGCCCATTACATCCCCGACCAAAGATCCATCGCTTTCATATGGAGACTTCCTCTTTCTTCATCACCCCTAAGATATCAATTCGGGGATGATGCAAATTACCCAATAATGCACCGTCTCCTATCTCAACTTAAATCCTCACCGAGCTATATCAAAAAATGACTTTCCCTCTGAGAGCTCGCCAGATATTCTGTTTTTTCCCACTTCCACTCCACTCCCATCCACCAATCTTTACCCTTCTTCCCTTTCCTCCACCAAAGGAAATCAAATCATTTCTTCTCAGGTACCCCGCTAATAATGCTTCGATCAATGGGTAGATGAGCCCATCTTGGTTTTTCTATTCACCCTCAAACGATGAACACCACGCTTCTCGACTACAACACCTTCAATAATAATATTCATGAACACCTAGGGACCCCACCACAGAGGGTATACGGCATTCAACCATTCCGCTTACATGTTCGCTCATTTTCAAGTCGACAGTGTTCAATTTTCCATGCGTAAGATGGATCACTGAGCCCCAAATACCATAGTTTGGACTTCTTCAAGCATAATTTCATGGAATACAATTCTCACAAAGATTTATTGACCAGTTTTTACACCCCTGTAAGTATGTTGAGGGTATGCTTGACAAGCGAATATCGATGGTCCGTAGAATTGTGACTTCCTCACAATGTTAAGACATGACTGGTATTTATGTCAATCAGCACCCAAATCGGTTTTAAAAGCGACCATGCCTACAAACTACAATTCCTCGATATGTGCCCAGAAGGATTTTGCATTAGAATATATTAGGCGATAATGAATTCTGATGACATTCTTTTTGTTTCCTTAAGAAAAAACAACAATTGAAAATCAAGGGACAAATTGGTTCTTTCATCCAAGAATAGCTATGTGGGAAGAAGCAGATAGAACGTTGAAGGAGATGAAATTCTCTTCAAGTTTCATCTAGCACTATGATCCATACCGGATCATTTCAGATATGAGGGTGTTCAAAATGCCCCCAGATGCTCAAGCGAGTCCAAGCCGTGAGATCGAGAAATTCTGCAAATCAAACAAGTATGGTTGCCTGACACTTTGTTGGATTTGGAATAGCAGGTGCCCTCGACAAGTGCATTTCCCACCACCACACCTCAGGTCCTCAAGGAGAAGAAGTACCGACAGGAGTCATCTCCTCCCATAACAGAGGTGTCATCAGAAGAATTCAAAATACACCTTAAAGTCAAGACAGCTTCTACAATCTCTACAAGAACAAGAGAAATCAGAAGTCCCACCACAAATGACCACCATAGGGATTTCGCCAATCACTCTACCTTTTGGCTTGGGTCAGCATAAGGGAATAACAATAGCATTAAAATCCACAGATTCTCACTTGGATACTCCGCTAAGCAAGACTGGGTCCAAGTTGGGCATTTTTGAAAATATGACTTGATCAAGAAGAAGAACCAGACACTCACTAGCAATACTTATGCCCAGTTTCGGAAGTAATCGTCCACAGCTCAGCATAGTATTCTTTCGGCATTCGATACAGAAAAGGGTGGGATGCATATGGCTTACCTCTAAGCACAAGTGCCGTATCCCAAGGTGATATCAGATTACAAAGGGGCCACCTTTGAGTTCCAGGCAAAGGATCCACATCCGATCGATCGATGGATCTACACAAGCAAACTGAGATGGTTTTCCACACTTTGGCCCACAATTTTTTTATGTTGCACATGCTTACCAACACTCTATCCTTGCAACAACTTCACTTGGATGACCTCCTTAGTGTGCAATCATAGCACCTTATTTCACCCAAAATAGGGCAGGAATTTGTGTGCTAGTATAATAAGTACAACAAAATTACTAATGGCACCATTGTAAATTAGAAAACATTTCCCTCCTTGTGCTTAAAAAACACCACTATTTTTAAATGCTTGGTTGTTAACCGTTTTCACTGTATATAGTTTTTATATGGTTTAGTATTTCTTAAGGTATATTGTAGTTCAATATTGTACTTGTATTTTATTCTTGAATTTTATTAATGAATGTTATAGATCCTTGGAAATTTTTTTTTCTCAAATATCCTTTTATAATTGGCTCAAAAATCAAATTTTTTTTTATCAAAATCAATTTTTTTTTTTGTCAAAAATCAAATTTTTTTTTTTTAAATAATAAATGTCGTCATGAAGAGTAATGACCTTTAAGAGCTTAGACAAAATTTCATACAAATTACAAAAATTGTATAACAATTCTCAAGCCAAGAAATATACCTTGTTTTCGTCGCTCTTGCGATGATCCCTTCGATAGTCGATTCGTCAAACTTCTCTCACCTTGTCGACCAGACAATCTGCCTATATTTTCAAGTGTATGAATATCTCCCTTTATTTTCACTCTTGCAATGATATCTCTACACTGTCTCATTTGCGACAATATCTCTACATTGTCTCACGGTAACCATTTTTTGCTAGTCGCGACTTTGTGACGCATTTCCCCTTTGTTGCACTTTCAACAAGCCCTTCCCTATGTAGTCATTCTCAAGGATGAGAGCTTCTTTTCATTTCTTTTGTGACAACCTAGTGTCAAGCCACTCTTTTCAATGCTGTCAGGCCTGGTCACATGCAACATCACGGAAGCTTAACATTTGGGAGACCCAAGACTGGCCGCATTATCCATGACATAACGTCACAAGAGCATCAAAATAGCCATCACAAAATGACCCAAATTTGGTTATGTCACTTTAGTCACTAACAACCTACCACCACAAGGTAATGGTTTGGTTGAATCATCTAACAAGAGTTTGATCAGGATAATAAAAAAGTTACTACAGAAGAATAAGAAATCTTGGCAAAAGAAGATGATTTTTGCACTTTGGACATACATGGTAAGTACAAATAAGTCTATTGGCACATCTCCATTCTAGCTTGTTTATGGTGCAAAGGCATTTTTTCCTACTTCACTTGGGTTGTCAATCATGAAGTTATTGCAAGAGAAAAATGTTGAACCTAACAATATCCAGAGGAGGATTAGTCAAATAGTTCATGTCCATCAGATGAGAGAAGAGGTTTTCAAGAATGCTCAAATATACCAAGACAAAATGAAGAAGGTGTTTGACAGAAGGAAACATGTTTATGATTTCCATATTAATAATTTGGTGTTAAAATGGGATGCAAGGAATGAAGACAAAGGAAAACATGCTAAATTTGAAAATCTCTAGAAGGGACCATACAAGGTTGCAACATATCATGGGAGCAATGCATTTTTGTTACAAGATCTTATTGGAGAATACACCAGTGGAGGACCTGTTAATGGCAAGTTTCTCAAACATTATTCTACTTAAAGAAATTTTATTTTCCACCCCCATTGTAAATATCCATTTCTTTAGTATTGCAGGTTTGGGTAGCACTTAACAAAATTTGAAGCCCAAAGAGAAGGCCCTAAGATTTCATGGGTGTACCAAGTGTGCTTTGTGATCATATGTAAAAGGTCAAGTTAGTTTTGAGTTAAGTTCAGTCATTTAATAGCAGCCTCATTGATTAGGGCTACTAGTCTCAAGTTGTTCTTTTGGCATCCTCCCTGTGAGGATGCCATCCCCATTGGTTGTTAGTGTCCTATAAGTAGGTTGTTAGGATTTGAGTTAAAAATGTATGATAGGCTAAAGTCATGCGTTGGTATCATAAAGACCATGACAATTTTCTCTTAGGTCATGAGTCAATGGGTTTGTGATTAATAAATTTGTTTAGGTAAGGTCATAGAAAAAGGTTTGAGTCATGAAACATGTGGTATTGATGCCAAAAGATATGGGTTATCATGTCACCAAAGAGTCATAATCAAAGATCATGAGGTCAATTCAAATCAATTAGAGTCAGTCTTGTCATGACGTATAGGAATTTCATGAGCTCAACTGTTGGTATTTTATGCACAATGGTATTTTTGATGAATTGTTATACATGATCATTTTGTTTCCCTACTATGCATTGGAGATTCCGTTTTGATCTGTAAATGACAAATTTAGAGTTGTGCAGTAGGCACGCTACCCAACTATAACCGTCCAATTTTGAGCAGTTGTATGAAGTTATTTTTCAAAGTTTTGAGTGGGAAATCTTAGAGTGATCATGAGATAAACATTGAGTGCATTAGCTTAAGGATTTTGTCGGTCAAAAGGTGAAGTGAGTTCATGGCAGTTTACATGTATCAAGGTTTAAGGGTTTGAGAGACAAATGTGGTTTTTGAAGGATGGAAAGGGTTCTAGGTCACCCTACCATGACTTTGAAGTTGTTGTTACCATCAACCATCACCATCAACCAACCAAAGTTAGATAAAGCAAAGAAAATGCGAAAAATTAGTTGTTGTGCAACCCGTATCAAGGCTTCAAGTAGGTTTTTGTTGCGTAGTAGGCATGTTGCACAACTATGATAGAGTTTCCAGAATGCGTCCAACTCGGTTTGAATAAGTCAGAAGGGTATGCCAGCTTGTCTACATCGAATGCAAGGGTTGAGAGCATCATATTTAGGGACTCAAGGATTTGTTTTAATCAAGTTGTTATGTGAAATTAATGAGTCAAGTTTGACTCCTTCTTAGTTGTTTGTTCAAATTTTGTATCCAAATATATTGTAACTATTAGCATTATCATAGGATGATAGTTGAATTTGATTTTTGGCAGCATACAAAGACATTTTTGTATATAATTTATGAAGCTATGAGAGCTTAATATTGGTGTGTAAGAAAAGGATTGTTGAATACAATTTGTGATTCTCTTTGATATTAAATTTAAAATTTGTTGGATCATAAGTCCCTGAGATTTGACTCCAAAAAGTTACATGATGATCATGGTTGTTTTATGAATGAGTGATCTACAGCTTTATGCATTCCCTAGCTTCTATGTGATATGGTTTCTTCTCTATGTTAATGTGAACTATATGTAACATAAGTCATCTCTGCAGACCGATGCTCTGTTGCATGTAATTTCAATTGTGTTTCTATTATAATCACCTTGGGATTCATCCTTTTTAGATTCCCTAAGGGGTTATTTGTTTTCTCTGTAATATTATATCTACAATGATATCTAATTGGCATAAAGGAGTTCTTTCTATCTTGCCTCTGATAAGTCACCTTTCAATTCACTAAGTATCAAGTAAACCTTCAATGATTTATGACCCTTTGCAGGACTTATCAGCTCAATGGACTTGTTGTTCACATTGCCACCAACTCTATGAATTTAATCTTACCTTAGAGATCTAGCATTTGGATGAAATAACAAATTAATCCTTTCATCGGGATTGATTTGAAGAGAGAGAGCTCTCTCTAGGTTGGAAGGGATAGCTTCCAACCTCAAGTTGGTTTGTGGTTACCTTTGTGATTTGCTTTCATCAACCAAAAGCAATTTATAAAGTGATAACATACTCATCCCAAATGAAAACGAAGGCTCTAATTGGGTTTGTGATCGGGTAGTTATCCCCTATTTTAGGAGGGAATTTTCCTGCCTGTCAACATCTCCCACGCAAGCAAATGGTGTCCATGTGCTAATTACATGAAGAAGTCATGAAGTTACATAGGTCTCCAACACTCCAAGGAAGAATGTCACACAAACATCGAGACAAGGCATAACAATCAATGAGCAATCCAATTCCAATGTGTATGCCCATCATGGTACAACCAAGGGTCATCCATACATGCATGTATCCAAAGAAGAAGATTATTTTCAGCATTCATCAAAATTGAGCTTGACAAAATGTCAAACTAGAAAAATCCCAAAATGGTATTTGTGTTTCGCGATGTTTTGGTCCACCTCAATCTGTGTATACCCCTTTTACACTTTTATATTGCTTGTTACAACTATCTTACCAAATCCAAATACGAACTTTTTAAACATTTAAAACATGCAAATCATATTCCATGCTTAAACTAATATATTCTTTAAAATATTTTAATAATATAATATAATATTTAAATTAATTATTTTATATTATGTTTTAAAATAAAAAAAAAAAAAAAAAAAAAAAAAAAAAAATTAAATTTTTATTATTAATTTTTTATATAAATTAAATAAAAAAAATTAATAAATGTAATTTTATAAAATTCAAATTATATATCATTATAAATTAATATCAATAATTTATTCTAAAATTGTATATATATTTTGTTGTTATTTTAAATAATTTTTATCACCCATCATTTATGTAATATAACCAAAAATAAAAATGATATATAGTACTTGATATTGAATTTAAAATATTTGCTTATTTTTAACATATTTGTTATGTTTAACATCGTATCATAACATGTTATGTACACATTTAACTAGGTAGACATATTAAGGTTATTTAATATATGTGCCAAAACCATTTCAAGCTTGGGCATCAAAATCAACAAGTTTTGTTCAAAGTGTTGATTAAAAAATCATTGTTACCCATAGTTTGAACTTTACAAGAATTGTTCAAAGTGGTAATTCAAAAATCATTGTTACCCATAGTTTGAATTTTACAATTTTGGATCATATTCGAACTTTCACTTTGAATAATGCATAATATGAATTTAATTCCGAGTAACAATTTTCAAATCACACTCCAATTCAAAAACACAGTTTGCAGGAATGCTTGAACTTTCAATTTGAATAATGCATTTTAAAAAGATTGAATGGTTGTAATTAATATGAATTCAATTCCTAATAACACTTTTCAAATCACTCCAATTCAGGAATGCTTGAACGTTTCAATTTCACTTTCACTTTCACTTTCACTTTGAATAATTCATTTTAAAAAGATTGAATGGTTGTAATTAATATGAATTCAATTCCTAATAACACTTTTCAAATCACACTCCAATTCAAAACACAGTTTGTAGGAATGCTTGACACTTAGAGGAGAACAAGCGTTTTGAGGTATTAGTATTACGAAAATTTCTATATTTGAATCTAGTATACTTAAAGTAGATTAATCTTGCTTTATTTGTATGTTTTAAATTTGATTAATCCTTAGTCCATATTTAGGGTTTTGTCATTATTTTATGATCTTTCCAACCAATATGGTGACATCCTCAAAAAGGCCTAAACCACAAGCATTAGTCATTCTATTTTTACAACCTCGTATGAGAAATACAAAGCTAAGTTTGTTATGATATTATTTTATAAGGTAATGCTTGTACACTTATTTTTTACCCCCAAGTAGGACATAGTTAAAATCCAAGAGCTCTACTTCAACAGAAACCACTCCACTAGTTCATATGGGATCTATGTGGACCATCAAGATAGGAAGGCACAGGAAGGAAAACTACTTCATGCCTATCATTGATGATTACTCCAGAATCACTTTGGTTGCTTTCCTTAAAGAAAAACCAAAAGCATTTGAGAAATTTAAAATATTTAAGGCTTTAACTCAAAATCAAACATGCAAGAGGTTAAAAGAAGTAAGATCAGATCAGGGAGGAGAATTTATGTCAAGTGATTTCAAGGAGTTTTGTGATAAACATGGGATCAAAAGAGAACACAATCCCCGTGAACCCCACAAGAAAATGGATTAGTTGAGAGGCAAAACGGAACAGTTCAAAGAATGGCTGTGTCAATGATGAATGAGAAGAACATTTACGGTCCCATCAGTAGATGCAATACACACAACAATCCATATTCTTAATAAAGCTCACCTCGGACCACACAATGACAAGACACCTTTTGAACTGTGGTATGGAAGATTCAAGTACTATCAAAACACTTCAAAGTATTTGGGAGTAAGTGCTACATAAAGAATAATAATGAGAACCCTGGCAAGTATGATGATAGGGTCGATGAAGGTATTTTCTTAGTGTATGCTACAAACAACAAAGGACGCAGATGCTATAATAAGAGGGTCGGATAAATTGTTGATTGTATTGACATAAAAGTTGATGAAGGAGTCCCAAAAAGAGAGGTACACACCGAATCAACAATGAGGATATAGGTGAAGTTGAAGGTGAACAGGTCCAACAATCATAATTAAGAAGACTCTGAATCATATGAAGACGCAGATACTCATACGGACTCAAATCAGTAGACAATATCAAATTCTTCCTCCATAATTAATCAAAATAATCAAGTCGACATAATTGGTGAGAAAGATGTTAAACAAACGAGAAGGATAATCAAAAAACATCGAGCAATCACATATGGCTTTCTATATCCATGGTGGAACCCAAGAACTTCTATGAAGCCGTTGAAGATGTAAATTGGTTAAATAAATGAATGAGGAACTCCGACCAGATTGAAAGAATGACACTTGGGAACTCGCTCCTAGGCCAACAAATAAAATTATAATAGGATCCAAATGGGTCTACAAAAATAACATGAATGAGCAAGGAAATATTGGTGAATAAATAAAGCTAGATTGGTCTCCAAAGGATATACTCAAATAGAAGGGATCGGACTTTGATAAGACATTTGCGTCTGTAGAAAGATTAGAAACTATTATAATGTTTCTTGCCTATGCTTGTCATAAATAGTTTAAAGTATATCAAATGAGATGTCATGTCACTTCTTTCTAAATGGAGATCTAAAAGAAGAAGTCTATATGGAACAAATCCGTGAGGGTTTCCAATTGTTAGATAACCCTGACTTTGTCTGAAAGATAAACAAAGCCTTATATGGGTTGAACAGTTCCTCGTGCTCACTATCACGTAATCGGATACCGCATCTACAAGACAAAGTTGGGTTCAAGAGAGAAACATTTGATAGAAATCTATATATCAAAACATATGGTAATGATTTTCTCATTGTGTTGGTCCATGTATATGACATCATCTTCAAGAGTAATAATGCTCATTGGTAAAATGGTTTGCTACTACCATGGAGTCTTAATTTGAAACAAGTCTGGCGATTGAACTGTCATTTTTTCTTGGCCCACAAATTACTCAGAGGTTTGAATGAATATTTATTTCTCAAGAAAAATATCTAAGAGAAAATGTTGAAAAGGTTTCAAAATGGAAGATTCTAAACCTTTGAGCACACCCATGGTCATTGGATGTAAGTTAATAAAGGATTATGATTCACCTAATGTTGATCGAAGCTCATATAGGGTCTAAGGATAAAGTGCATTTATCATACATCACACACAAATGGTCTCATTCAAACATAATGCATGATGTTGAAATGGTAAGAGTTGCCCAAGACTTTGTTAGAATATAATGGATGTGCTCATTTTACCATTGACAATATCACTATTTTCAATTCAACCATATGCCTAAGCCACCCTCCAAACACCTCAACCTTGAAAGAGAATCACTGAAGTAAACCCTAGGCTAGATAGCCAAATAACAAAGTGCACCTTCCCCAAGGATAGCGCACTAACAAAGATGATAAGATAATCCAAACATTAACCAAGAGATAGTCCAAGCTTAACTACTAGCTACAACAAATTGCACCAACAACTTCCTCCAAACTCAAGATAGAAATCATAACCGGTAGCGGGTATCATTGCAGTTTCTCTCATAATACCGAGATCGCCTCGGGCGTAATGAAGACCCACCTCCCTATTTATAGGTAATTCTCGCTAACTTCCTATCGCTGAATTCTCATTCTCGATATCTCTGTCTCCATTTAGTATATTATTATTATTTATCGATGACTTCTTCTCTTGGAGGATAATAACCTAATAATAAATTATCTTCCTTTGAGTCAATAAAGTCTCTATAGGTTATTAGCCAACCCTAGGGTTTCTTCTTTCTTCCTCGAGTATTCTATTCTCATCAGCTTCACACATGGAGGTAAATACCTCTCATAAATACCATAATATTAACACACCTCCAGATAGGAGGTATTAAGGTGTAATGGTATTGAGCACAAAAACATATCATTCAATTCTAAGAAGATCAACATAGTCATCTAGACTATCTCATGTCTAGATCATGAGCATCATCATCACCATCAAGTCATCATCCGCATCATCTATCAAAACCATACTTCATATAAGTAATAAGATATGATGTTGGATAAGTCACCACACCAATAAAGTGATACAAGAGCCATTCTTCTAATCTAGACATATCGGCCCCAGAAGAGGCAGACGCTTCAACCATTTTTCGTCTGGGAAATATTGTCCTTTAATCATCCATCCGGCTAATAATCATTTACCAAACCGCTGATGATAGCCCCAAGCAATCGAACAAAAAATAGAACACACAATTGTGTCTATCCATAGTAGTACATTAACTGATAATCCAAAGGGTACTACCACACCAAGTAGCAAGTAAGTACTTGATCAAGAACGTGATAGTCACCTAATAGTGAATGACATCCACCACGTTAGTAACATCTATCACTATATGGTCTTCATAACACCATCTCATATCAACCTACACATAAACAATAAAGCTATGATATAAATCGAATCATCTGGGCCAATCTTTCACTCACATCTATGAGGATCCGAAGAACATCACTCATAGTGAGAATACCAACAATGGATATCCGCTTTATTCTTCTCTCAAACAAGGAAGAATGATTGTTATGATTTCCTCGAGTCCGACCATTCTCACCCTAGGCCATTCCTCCCACACTCAAACAAAGTGTAACCTAGAGAGAATGAATCTTCCTAAGGAAATGCCTCGTCTCCTCGATTTCTCGAGTCTCGACCATTCCCCACCCTCGGCCATTCCTCCGCCACTAAACAAAGTGAAACCGAGGGGAATGAATACACCCTAAGGAATGACTGCTCGGACCATTTCCCCTATTAACCAAAAGATCTAAAAGACTGTCCTCGGTATCAACCTCCAAAACCCACCATTCCTCATGTTAACCACAATGAGAAATCATTGTCCGGCAGCAGTACACTTCTTCTTGAGTAACCCTGAAGAGGAGATTCTCCTATACCACTCCCCATGTTAACCACAATGGGAAGCCTCTATCTATGATACATCAACACATGCACCATTTCCCATGTTAACCACAATGGGGAAATCGTTGTCCGTCAGAAAAATCAATCCACTTTCCGAACCGGAAAGGAAACCGCCATCCTAGACCATTTTTGAACTGGAAAATTATTGTCCATGAATTAATACATATCAGTGCTCCCAACCTGAGTCATCTCTTTCTTTTTTTTAATAAGGAAGTCGTATCCATGAGCTCCATCTTGAGTATGCAAACTCTTTATCTTGGATAGAAGATTTACCAAAATGTATTCTATCTTCTCATTTGTGGAGATATATAATAGAGAACCACTTTCTCCTTTCTAGATTTCATCACCTGGGAGCAATGTAATGCTTGATTTCAAATGTACTTCGTACTGGAGCACTGGTCTTCTTTGAAAGATTCATGTAGCTCTAATCAATAAAAATATATCATTGTTGGAAAACTCGAACATATCCATTTGGCACTTCCTCTGTCATCATGAGATCCGACCCATCGAGTAATCATCTTTATGCACATTCTATTATAGAAAAAATATTCACCAAGCCGTAATCGGAGGTTCTCCACCAAGTTATCTTCTTCCATCTCGCATACAGTAATGGTCTCTTTCTAGTATGCTTCAAAAGTCTTGAGGTTTCTCTCTTCATATCGCCTTGTTCAATTGTTCGAGAACACCTTACATTCATCTGATTTAAAACTCCAACTCATGGATGTTGTGGATGATATAATGACTCATGTAGAGATATGTTCGGTTTACTAGAACAAGTAATCATCATAGTCTTCTCCTCCATCCGGGAGAGAACCTGCTATAGATCTCACAATGCTTTCATTCATAAGTCTTCCATACAATCGCTCTTCTTCATCATGAATTATCAACCGCTTGAATGCTTTTATTGAGTTCATATCAACTGCAATCTTGTGATTCTTGATATGATGACCGGTTGTTCTGCTTCATTCTTCTTGGAATCTTCATGTTCTTTTCCGATGTTTTTCTTTAGCTCTTTTGGGTCCATGTAGTTTCTTATAGATCTCCATGCCCTAAAGATTCCACTTTCTTTTCATCATAGGATCACGATGTGAATGGATCTAATTCATGGATACTTTTACTTTAAGGCTTCTTTTTGAAAAAAACTTCTTCTAGTTCGAACTAAACACATAATTTCTTTTCATGGTCGCTATCATGATATATACTTCATCATCTTTTATGGATCATAGGATTAGCCCTCTCCTAATCCTTGCTTCATGTATGAGTGCATATAATAGGTCTATTTTGTCTTTAACAGAGTCCACGCTCTATCTCAGATCCTTATTGTCTTCTGCACATATAACGGCCCCTCCTCGGCTTCACTGCATTCCACGCCTCCATCTTATTGTCTTCTGCAAAACGCCATGAGTCTTTTTTTCCAATTTCCTCTTGATTGTTGATTTCTTTTCTGCCTTTTGCTTCTTCTAAGTTTTTCATGAGGGATTCTGATTTCGGCTTATCTTGATGTATTTCATCCTTGTATTATCTCAATTTGTATAATGATAGCAATCCTTATTCGTTGTTCTTCCATAGGTATAGTTCTTCTTGGAACACACATTTCAAAGAGATAGATATACAAGCACACCTGTCCACGTCGCCACCTTAGAAGTTCCTTTTCTTTGGCAACTCCATGCTTCATGTTTCTCCTTCCTTTATTTAGCTTGGGACACCGATTCTAGTGGACCGCATTCTCGATGGAAGCATTGTATTTCTGAAATGTCTTTCTTTGCTTTGGCTTCCTTCTTTAATCAAACTTTCTTTTGTCCCTAAAGTTCTTGAATCTTGTCAGGAAGGCTTGATCATCATACTTCTTTGGGGTTTCTCTTTGTGACCGATCCTCGATTCTTCTTGTGCACAACAGTCCAAATTTCTTCAAATGTAGATACTCCTTCCTTTGTGTTCATGCTTATGAAAAATCCATCCCATGTCTTGGGAAGACCATTGAGTACTATGTTTTACCAATTCCTTCTCCAAATGATCTCTTCAATAGCTTGTAGTTGGATCTCTCTCTTAACTGAGAGATCTTCACAAAGTATGATGTTATGATGTCATCATCATTCATCTTCATATCACAGAACTCATTCTTCAAACTCATTACTTGTCCAATGTTTCTAACAGAGAAGAGTTTTGTTAGGGAATCGTACATCTTCTTCGATGAGTCAAGATGGGAAATGCAGGGTATCAAGTGGTATTTTATAGATTCCACTATGATATTCATAGCATTGATGTCACCATATTTGAACTTCTCCATAACTGCAACATTTTGTGGTTCCTTCTCTTTTCCTTCTTCAAACTCTGGTTTCACGATCTTTCCTTTCACGATATCCAACACTTTATTCTTGGCAAGGATGAGGTCAATCCTTATCTTCCATGCTCTGAAGTTAGAAGCTCCATATAACTTGTTTTCTAACTTCATAGAGTAAGTCATGACTGCTTTGACTTGGTCAAACCCTAGATCTGACCGAAAAACTCAATCTTGACGTCTTGGCTTGATGAGAGTACCAGGATATGTGCTAGGCTAGGGCACACTGATCTATCCAGAAATTAAGTCAATCCCTTCACTTAAGGTGCCTCAGCGAGAGGATTAGGGTTTCTGCAACTGCACCTACTAGTAACACTAGCAGCAGTGCTATGGTGACTAATCCTGCTAGAAACCCTAGCGATAGTTATTCAACGAGCTCAATATCCTTACGACTATGTTTCCTTCCAACGGTTAGACTGAATGAAGGAGGTGTGGTCCCATAACCTGTTAGAATATAATGGATGTGCTCATTTTACCATTGACAATATCACTATTGTCACCCAAGCATAGGCCGAAGCCACCCTCCAAGCACCTTAACCTTGACAAAGAATCACTTCAGAAGCAAACCCTAGGCTAGATAGCCAAACAAAGGGTAGCGCACCTTAACCTTGACAAAGAATCACTTCAGAAGCAAACCCTAGGCTAGATAGCCAAACAAAGGGTAGCGCACCTTTCCCCAAGGATAGCACATGAACAAAAGTTGATCAGATAGTCCAAAACTTAACCAAGAGATAGTCCAAGCATAACTGTTATCTGCAACAACTGCACCAACAACTCTCCTCCAAACCTGCGCAGAAATTGGGCAATTGCAGTGTGCACAAGTGCTGCTCTACAATACTGAGACTACGTACTAGAAGGAAGACTGGCCTCCTGTATTTATAGTAATTCTCGATAACTGCCTGGGCCGACTTCTCATTCTGGGTATCTGTATGTTTAGTATATATTATTTATTCTGGCCGACTTCTTCTCTTGGAGGATAATAACCTAATACAAATTATCTTCTTGAGCCGACAAGTCTTCTAGGGTTATTAGCCAACTCATTAGGGTTTCTCCTTGCTTCCCAGAGTATTCTATTTTCACCAGGTTTACACGTGGAGGTAAATACCTCCCGCAGCTACCATAATATCAACACACCTAAACAGAGTCATTTGTTAGTTGTCAAAATAATACTTAGATACTTGAAAGGAACAATGGACTATGGCCTATAGTATCCTAGGAATCAGAATTTTCAACTATTAGTCTATTCAGATGTTGATTGGGCTAACTGCGTGGATGAAAGGAAAAGCATGAGTGGAGGTGCATTCTTCCTAGGATATTCCCTTGTATCATGGTTGAGCAAGAAGAAAGGTTCCATTTCCTTATCAACTACACAAGTTGAATACATTACAGATGACACATGTTGTACGCAAGTATTGTGGATGATTCAGACACTTGCTGACTTAGAGGTAAAATGTACTGCACCGATCCCGATTCCTTGTGATAATACCAATGCAATCAGTCTGTCAAAGAACCCCATGTTTCACTCCAAGACTAAGAATATACCCATAAAGTATCACTTCTTGAGAGAACAGGTGACCAACACTGTTGTTTCTTTGCATTATATTCCTTCCAAAGATCAGATTGCTGATATCTTCACTAAACCTCTTGCAAAAGCTCAGTTTGAGTATCTACGCGAGAAGTTGGGCATGAACCCATTATCAACCTAAGAGGGTCCATCCTATTAAGGGGAGTATGTATTGTTTGAATATCTGATACCTCTGACAAGTACTACAACAACTCAGGGGGAGCATCTTCTTTTTGACATTGATGTCAAAGGGGGAGAAAAGGTGTGTTCTAGATGCTACAGTTGGAGATCTAAGTAGAAACAGTGCATCTAAGTAGAATAGTGCAGTCCTTCAGGGTTGCCATCAATGCTAAAGGGGGAGATTGTTGGCATGTTTACATGCAGAGTGTGCTTGTCATTGATGGCAATATCAAAGTGTGCATCAATGGTGAAATAGGAACAATGTAAGCTCGCGTGAAGAAGCAAATAGTATGCAGAGATTAAATCTCAGAAGATGTAGTGTTCTGAGATGCGCAGATGAAATCCCATACATCAAGGCTCACAGAAGGATCAAAGGCCATGGCCTTTGACACTTAGAGATTTGAGAAATCCAAATCTTGGAAGGAGGAGCGACAATGGTTGTTGGATCACCAATCCTGAATAGTCGATGTCTGTTAGATCAAAGTCCAGTGACCAGAGGAAGCACAGAGGAGAAGTACAGACATGATCCATTGGATCTGATCACCGAGGACCAACAAACATCGGATCCAGTATAAATGTGAAGAGGATAAGGCCGAGAGACATCCTCCAACTCCGTGAAATGAGAAATCGTGATAAGATCCGAACCATTGGATCCAGAGGACACGTGACGAGAGATCAACATTTGATTGACTCGCGAACTGGAAAATCCAAAGGCAAGAGTTGTAGAAACTTATGAAACACGAAGTCCTGATAAGATTTGGACCATTGGATCATAGAGGGTTGTGGGCTGTTGATCTAGATTATTTTTGATATCGAGAGTTATAAGAGTCAGGGTTGGCTCATGTTCAAACACCCGACACGTGAAGTCGCGATTTGATCACCGACGTTGATCAAAGGGAGAACAAGGATCGTTGATTCAAGAAGAACATGTGGCATACCATGTCAGCAAGGACACATGGTGCAATCAGACAATGACAAGTGTCAATTTGATTCGGTATTTCAGGTGTGTGGAAATCACAAATCTGAGTGACACATGGCAGTTGTGCGGCTCATGACATGTCATCGAGTGACACAAGATTTATGTCACTCCAGGAGTTTTTCTTTGGGATTTTTACCACCAGTACTCACCCAATGACCTGAAGTCCCGAAGGCTGAAGTCCCTAAGTGGAGGATAGCCATTCGATTAAAGAGGAAACACATAAGTGGATTGTCAACTCCGAGAAAAAGAAAAATAAGGATGAATGAAAGTTTAAGATTTGAAATCTCCGAAATGAGAAGTTTTGTTAGCCGTCGGATCAATTTCAAGTAGAAGGACATGATAAGGTAGAAAAGCTACAACACAAAAAGATCTAGCCATTAATATAAGATCTTGATTGAACGAACAACATTCACTCTGGATATAAAGATGCGAGGAGTTTACACTCAAGAAAGTTTGAGATTTGAAATCCTCGAAATGTGAAGTTCTGTCAACCATCGGATCTAGAGATCAGAAAATGGCCATTAGATCAGGGAGATCTACATCAGCAAATCTTGTCCTCAAGGAAATGTGGCAGACCACGTCAGCAAAGGGCATATGGTAAACAACGTCAACAAGTACACATGTCATATGATCATTGAGACTAAGGATCGTGCATGGATAAAGGAAAGAAGGAAGAGCCTTCGATTGAAGAGGACAGATGTCAGCAGATATTCCATTCCGGAAGATATCCAGTCATCAGCAACAGGGTTTGAGATTTGAATCTCATGGAGCCAGGATCACGAAGTAAATATCAGTCGTTGATGGAGGAAGGAGAGATCTGGTCCGCAAACTTGAGAGGATAGATTTGAACCGTCCATTTAGGAGCATCGTCAATATCATGAGATCAATGGTCATGCTCCATTGTGGGGCCACAACAAGCTCGGGCCTTAATATTTCATGAGCATGCCGCAATCGAAACCACAGTTTTGGAGAAAGGACGCATGGAGGCTCATGGCGAATTGCGGGGAGAAAATCAGTTTGGTCTAAACCACCTTTGGATGTGCCTGCAATCATGTGGTCACATGAAGCTCATAGCCCAAGGTCATATCATGAAAAGGAGACAACACTCACTAGACAGAAATCGGGAAGCGTCTTTTTGATTAGGCATTTGGTCAAAATCGGTGGTCACATGAAGGAAGGGGCTTAGAAGTCAAAGAAGCCATAATTGACTGGTTGTAACTGACAGAGAAGACAAAAAGTCTCGACTTCCAGAGAAGCTAAGGAATATCAGCATAACGGACACTGATGATGAACTCACATGGAACAAAACTGCTAGAGAAGATGAAGAGTTTCCATGATGATCAGGATATGACTCGACATGAGAAAAGCATACAGAACAAAGAAGTGAAGGAATTTTCTGCTGTGAAGCTATGCAGGAGTAAGGAAGAGTTGCAGTGAAAAACTTGTAGGGAAGAACAGTGACGCTGTGAAGAGCATGCAAAGGTATTGCGCATGAAGGATGTAGAAGGTGCACAGAGAGCATAAAAATGCCGAACAAAGAAGAGTTGGGTGTTGTTTTTTAGAGAAATTCATGTGAGAAGAGAGACATTGATGCAGGAGACCAAAGCAGTGTAGAAGAATAGTGATGATATTGGTAAGCCATAGATAAACGTTGTATCACTGTGATAAATTTATAAAAAACAAATATTTATATTTCAGGGTGGTAGGGAGGTGCTAGGGAGGACTAGTGTCCTCAAAGTTTCAAGTGGGTGCTTGAACAGAGGGAGTTGTATCTTCCATCTGGTTGCAGCCAGAAAAACCAGGGTGGTAAGGTGGTGTAAGGGAGAACTATTTTTCTCTATTATACAGGTTGGTTCTTGTGTGACTAGAAGTT
Source organism: Picea sitchensis (assembly GCA_010110895.2). Lineage (NCBI taxonomy): Eukaryota > Viridiplantae > Streptophyta > Pinopsida > Pinales > Pinaceae > Picea > Picea sitchensis. Next base: position 5,868 of record SNQJ01S0131998.1, on the reverse strand, counting down.
GGTGCTCCCATCCAGTTGGTGCTGGAACACTCAGGGATTTGGTGCTTCCTTCTAGTGGGTGCTAGAGAAACTAGAGAATTGGTGCTCTCAGCAAGTTGCTTCTTATAAAACAAAGGTTGTAGCCTCAAGAGGAGTTGGAGCTCATAAGATTGATAATGTAAAGAAAATAAAGATTACTTATCATATCAAGAAGAAGAGGTTTTTCCCTTTATGGGTCTCCTTAGGAAATATATGTCTCTATATATTTCATGTGTGTGATTGATGTTTAATATTCTATTTCTTACTTCCCTGCATCATTGTGATCATCATTGAGTGTTATGTAAAGAGTTTAAAATGGGCATAATCATTTAAGCACAGTAACAACTGATTCACCCCCCCTCTCAGTTGTCTAGCAATTGGTATCAGAGTGGGTTCCTTTTATTTAAAGGTATATTAGTAAGCTTAAACATGTCAAGCCATGAAGGAACTTGAACCAATAAGGCCCCTATGTTCAATGGAACAAACTTTGCCTTTTGGAAAGTTAGGATGAGAACCTACATAATGGATTTAGGTGCAGATGTCTGGGATGTGGTAGAGACTGGTTATGTAAAGCCATTTATACTAGCTAATAAGTATGACAAGCTAGAATTCATCTTCAATGCTAAGGCTATGAATGCTATTCTAAGTGGGCCTACATAAGCAGAATTTGTAAAAGTTATGCACTTAGAAACTGCCAAAGACACGTGGGATAAACTCATTAGCAGTTATGAAGGTAATGAGAAGGTAAAGGATGCCAAGCTTCAAACCTACATAGTACAATTTGAACAACTATAGATGAAATAATATGAAACTATTGGGAAGTACTTTTTGAGAGTTGAAGAAATAGTAAATCCAATGAAAGCTCTGGGTGAAAAAATTGAGGAAGCCTCTTTAGTTCAGAAAATTTTGAGATCTCTTCTAGATAGGTTCAACCCAAAGGTCTCTGCTATAGAAGAACTTAATGATCTAAAAACTTTGGCTTTTTATCAACTTCTAGGAACATTGACTACATATGAAATTAGGATAGGTAAAGATAAATCGAACACTACAAAATCTTTTTTTAAAGCAGATAAGAATGAGGAATCTGAGCCTGATGAAATTGAAGCAAAATTTGTGAGAAGACTAAAGAAAGGATTAGGCAAGTATCAAGGAAAGTTGCCCTTCAAGTGTTTTAACTGTGGAAAGATATGTCACTTTGCATCTAAGTGTCCACACAAGAAGCATGATCATAATTTTGAAGGTGAAAAGAAGTACAAACCAAGGAGATTTGGTAAAAAGAAAAGCTTATGTGTAAACAATGATGACTCTTTAGAAGACACAGATAGTGACTCTTCCTGTGAAGATAAGGTTAATGAACTTGTTCTTATGGCTAAATAGGATTATGATCATAAAAGCATAGGAAATAATGTTGACGATGAAGAAGTTGTGGTTGACTTGGAAAGGGAACTGATCAGTGTTGTAGAAGAAATTTCTAGACTCGGATTTAAGAAGAAAAAGTAAAAATAATTGTTGATATAGTTTGAGAAAGATAATGAAGGACCTAATGAAGACTTTTCCCTACTAAAAGTGGAATTAGAATAGGTAAAGAAAATAGAGGAAATTCTGAAACAACAGTTATCAGAAAAGAAGGCAAGATGTGAAGCCTTGGAAGAAGAGGTAGTAAAAACCAGAAAAGAGATGGGGAAGTTTAAAACTTTGTATCTTCAAAATCTTCCAAGCATTAAAGCCACAACAGAACTAAACAATATTCTGAGAAAATAGAGATCTCCATTTTTGAAGAATGGTTTAGGTTATGTAAATTGTTCAAGAAGCAAACAACCAGAAAGCAAAGAGCCAGTGAAGATGATCAAGTTACAATTCAGTAGACTATCAGACCATGAGAGTACTCTGTCACCTAAAGCTAATAAAGACAAGATGATCCCTGATAAAAAACTAAGAGATTAGAAGATGGAGCAACAAATGCCAAGGAGAAGGCCATCCTTCAGGTACCAAAATTTCTTTCATGGCTACTACTTTTACTGTTCCAATTTTGGTCATAAGATTGTAAACTGTCAAATTAAGTTTAGAGACATGCAACTGAGGAGGTCAAGAAATAAACAATCTTTACAACATAGAACTAAGAATCCAGTGAATAGACAACATAACACCAATCACTTTGACCTACTGAACAATGAGCTCAAATGTTATAACTGTCATAACTTCGGCCACAAAGCTGCAAACTGCCATTTGAAGAAGTACAAGGCAGATCCAAGGATAAATCCTTTAGCTAGAAATGCCAGCACATGGAAAAAGAAAGACAGTGAAAAATGTGGTCTAGTACTTTCAGCTCAAAAACAAAAAGACCCCTGGTATATAGACAGTGGATGTTCCAAGCACATGACTGGAGATAATGATAAGTTTTTGTCTATAAGTAAAAGAAAAACAAGAAATGTAACCTTTGGAAATGATGAAACGGGTAAAATCTAGGGAAAAGGGATGGTGAGTTTGAGTAATGGTAAAGGAAAAACCCAGGATGTCCTGCTTATAGATGGGTTGAAACATAACTTGCTCAGTGTAAGTCAAATGTGTGATAGAGGATGTGAAGTGATGTTCACTTCAAAAGATTGTAAGATAAAGTATGTAAATTCAGGACAAGTGGTGGCTAAAGGCATAATGTCAGATAATAATGTATATGTGTTGAAAGAATATAGAGAAGAGTGTCATCTAAGCAAACATGATGAGAGTTGGTTATGGCCGCATAGAAGACTTGGACATCTAAACTTTGACCACTTAATAAAGCTCAAAAATATTGATGCAGTAAAAGATCTTCCAAGAATATCAAAGCCACAAGATTCTATGTGTAAACCCTGTCAAGTAGGAAAGATAACAAGGACACATTTTAAATCCAAGAACTCTACTTCAACAGCGAAACCACTCCAATTAGTTCATATGGATCTATGTGGACCATCAAGACAGGAAGGCACAGGGAAGGAAAACTNNNNAACTACTTCATGTTGATCATTGATGATTACTCCAGACTCACTTGGGTTGCTTTCCTCAAAGAAAAAACTGAAGCATTTGAGAAATATAAAATATTTAAGGCTTTAACTAAGAATCAAATAGGCAACAGATTAAAGGTTGTGAGATCAGACAGAGGAGGAGAATATATGTCAAGTGATTTCAAGGATTTTTGTGATAAACATGGGATCAAAAGAGAATACACAATCCTAGGAACCCCACAACAAAATGGAGTAGTTGAGAGGAAAAACAGAATAGCTCAGCAAATGGCTAGGTCAATTATGAACGAGAAGAACATTGGTCAAACCTACTAGGTAGAAGCAATACACCCAACAATCCATATTCTTAATAAATCTCACCTCAGACCACATAGTGACAAGACACCTTACGAGCTGTGGCATGGAAGACCTGCTACAATCAAACACTTCAAAGGCTTTGGGAGTAAGTGCTACATAAAGAATAATAATGAGAACCTTGGCAAGTATGATGGCAAGGCTAATGAAGGCATCTTCTTAGGGTATGATACAAAAAACAAAGGATACATATGCTATAATAAGAGGCTGCATAAATTGGTTGATTGTATTGACATAAAAGTTGATGAAGGAGTCCCAGTAAGACAGGCGAACAATACTAAATCAACAACAGAGGATATAGGTGAAGTTGAAGCTAAACAGGTCCAAGAATCAGAACAAGAAGGCTCTGAGTCAGATAAAGATGCAAATACTCAGGTAGACTCAAATCAACAGACAACATCAAATTCTTCCTCTAAAATTATTCAAAAGAATCATCCTTCAAGTTAGATAATTGGTGATAAAGACAAAGGTGTACAAACCAGGAGAAGGATAATAAAAAACACCAAGCAATCACATATCGACTTCATATCCATGGTGGAACTCAAGAACTTCAATGAAGCTAGTGAAGATGTAAATTGGTTAAAATAAATGAATGAGGAACTCGACCAGATTGAAAAGAATGGAACTTGGGAACTCATTCCTAGGCCAGCAAATAAAAATGTAATAGGATCCAAATGGCTCTACAAAAATAAGATGAATGAGCAAGGAAATATTGTAATAAATAAGGCTAGATTGGTTTGCAAAGGATATTCTCAAATAGAAGGACTGGACGTTGATGAAACATTTGCGCCTATAGCAAGATTAGAAGCTATTAGAATGTTTCTTACCTATGCATGTCATAAACAGTTTAAATTCTATCAAATGGATGTCAAGTCATCCTTTCTAAATGGAGATCTAAAAGAAGAAGTTTATATGGAACAACTAGAGGGTTTCCAATTGTGAGATAACCCTGAGTTTGTCTGCAAGCTGAAGAAAGCCTTATATGGGTTGAAACAAGCTCCTTGTGCCTGGTATCACAGACTGGATACGTATCTACAAGACAACTGGTTCAAGAGAGGAACAATTGATAGCAATCTATATATCAAAACAGAAGGTAATGCTCTGCTCATTGTGTTGGTCTATGTAGATGACATCATCTTCAATACTAATAATGATTCATTGGTAAAATGGTTTTCTCCTACCATGCGGTCTGAATTTGAAATGTCTAAGATAGGGGAACTGTCATTTTTTCTTGGCCTACAAATTAATCAAAGGTCTGAAGGAATATTTATTTCTCAAGAAAAATATCTAAGAGAAATGTTGAAAAGGTTTAAAATGGAAGATTCTAAACCTAGGAGCACACCTATGGTCATGATCTGGATTATTTTCGGCACGAAATGAGAGTGGAGATATAATAAAGAAATGCACAAAGATATCACAGATATTCGATAATATAACAGAAATGTATCAGAGATGAAACCATAAAAACAGATATACAATAATACACAATTTCTATTAATAAAAGAAATGTATAGAGACTGTAAAAATACAGAGTGAAAGACTCGCTAGAATGGTGGCAGCTTATCTCTAACAAGAGATGTGACAGTTACTCGCATTCACAAGAAGATGATTACAATGAAGCTCTAAAGGCCTTTTTACAATAAACAGGAATGCCAAAAGTCCTAGACATCCAAAAACCTAACCCTAGGAGATGAAGCATCAAAAGTCATGTGGGCCCTGTTTGGGTAAGTTAGTGCATCAACTTCTCGGGGTTGTAACTTTTGCACATGATCTCCATTTTAGGCGCATGATAGCCTGTTGGAAAGGTATCGTCGAGGATATTCATTTTGGGACCTCAATCATGCCTTAGGCTTTCATTGAGTTGGGTCGGTCTCGAAAAACCTTCATTTAGGCCCTCAAAATGGCCCCGAAAGTTAAAACCTGCTAAAAATAGTAAATTGCCAAAATTGCTAGAAAACTGTATTGAGCCAGTTGGAAAAGGTGGGTGGCCACCGATATCCACCTGGATCAATCCTCCCTCCTTAGGAAGAAATGGTCTCCATTGCGTTGAGTTACCGGGGGAGAGGGAAAAGCGTTTGCTGGATCTACATCTGGGTGAGCTGCTTGTATTACTGGAGACTTCGCGCTGCTTAGTTTGTGGAAGTCTGTCATGAACCTGTTGAAGTTGAGATTGTTCAACAAGTCGAGCTACATGAGAGGAAGGTGTGCAGAAGGAATTTTTGTGCTTTGCTGCAACCTTATCGACTTGCTTCTATTGGATAGAAGGTGCAGGGGGCGAAACTGTAGTGGTTGCAATTTCCTTCTGTTCCCCTTTCGAACAGATTGTGAAGAAGATGAATTTTGCAGTATGAGATACTACCTTGTGACACTTTTTAAGTGAAACAATAGTTGGAACTACCTCTGGTATTCTGTAGAGATGACCCCCCAAAGTAACAATGACACTATGGGGTCGAGACTCATAAACATCATGGCGCTTCCACATATATGGTTAGCCCAAGGG